>JAVJIF010024962.1:0-60667 GCA_038442645.1 Agave tequilana | reverse complement strand
TTTTCTCTGGTATTCGGGTATGAAGTAGTCATATCTTTAAGAGATCCAGATGTCGTCGCTATGGGTCGCCTTAGCAACCAAAATGACTAAGAAACAACGATCAGATACTCCTTTAAGAACTCGAAGCCCTAGACGAGAAATGACTACATGTTCAATAACACATTGAGTTGTACCAAGCTCAGATTTCAAAAGCCTTCAATAAAAAGTTAAAGAGAGGGTATTTCAGAAAGAAGACTTGGTTTTAATCATCAGACGACCCATGGTCATGACACACAAAACCAAAGACAAATTTCAACTCAAATGGGAAGGGCCATTCGTGATAGAAACAGTCTACTCAAATGGGCTTATTGCCTAGCAACTCCAGATGGCGACACACTCATGATGCCGGTTAATAGTAAATTTCTAAAAAAGTACTATCCTTGATCACGTTAACACCTCACCTCTGATTAGATAAGTACTCATTATGATCATGTAAACATTAAACCTCTGGTCATTGGGTCAAGTATATAATGCTTGCATCAGATATATTTCCCCTACAATGGAACTATCGATCGACGACAGTCGACTGTATTTCTGCTCAACACGAGCATAATAGTCCTCACTGATCGACAACGGACGACTACATTCTTGCTCAACATGAACATAATAGTCCTCATCGATCGATAGCAGTCAACTATGTTCCTGCTCAACAGAGCATAATAGTCCTCATCAATCGACAGCAGTCAACTATGGTTCCTGCTCAACACGAGTATAATAGTCCTCACCGATTGACAGCAGTCACCTTTGTTCCTGCTCAATACGAGCATAATAGTCCTCCTCGATCGACAATAGATGACTATATTCTTGCTCAAACACGAGCATAATAGTCCTCATCGTTTGACAATAGATGACTATATCCTTCTCAACACGAGCACAATAGTCCTCATCGATCGACAGCAGTCAACTATGTTCCCGCTCAACATGAGCATAATAGTCTTCATCGATCGATGGCAGACGACTATATTCCTACTCATCACGAGCATAATAAGCCTCATTAATCAACAACTATTCAATGACATGTGGGACTAGCATCGAAGATCAAACATCGCTGAAGCACTAATCGGCACATAAGAATCTGGTTAAGAGTTCTAATCGTATATAAGAAGCTGGTCAAGATGAACGGTACATGAGAACACAGTCCAATCCTCAAGAGAGTTGGGCTAATAAAGGCAAGTTAGCTGAGTATTAGCTTTATCACTATCAAAATCTAACGCCCTCGACGGCCAAGGATAGAGAAAAATATTAGCTCATAAGTCCAATAGAAGTTCTCAATAACTCATCATGTTAAGGGGAATAGCATGGCTAGCCCAACTCAGACGATAGTTGGTAAAAACATACCAAATTCGTTGACAGCTGAAGGTTTGTTAAAAATCTTAAGGGACCAGATCTCATTAATTCCTCTAAAATCTCTTACCCAATTTCTGTCCATGGAATGGTAAGACCATACAAAACAATATTTTTTTCCCCAATGAAATGAATCATAAGTTAAACATATCATGTTAACATTAAATCTCTGATAATGAGACTCTGATATATTTTCCAGTGGATAAACTCTACATCGAGACTCCAGCAGATCGAAATCTACTCAAGTTGTTGTTATGTTCAAACTCCTGTAATAGTAAAATGAATCTTTGTCAAGTTAACATCACACCTCTGACATGTTGCTTTTACAATCCCCAAGCGGAGAAGTTGTCACGATCACTTTTGACAAATCTCCTTTCAAAATCCTCCAGCGATGGATTTGGTTATTACACTAATGATTATTTCTGAATCCCCCAGAGTTCTTTTTGTCACATTAATGATTAACTCTGACATATGATCTCTTGAGATTCATTTTCAAAACTCCCAAGTGAGTTTCTGGTAGACTCCCCTCGAAGTCTATTATTTCCCTTTTCAAGTCCTCAATGGATTTTCCTGGTTGTCACGTTAACAATATACCTCTAATAATTTTTTCCAAATGATTTCAAAGGAAATACCAAGTTTCCTACAGAATTCGTAATCAAATCCTATTTCCCCCAACGGAACTACTTCTTTTACCGTCATGTCCAACTTGTCATCTCTGAACAGTAAAAATTCGGAGCTTGGTGATTTCTCAATCGGTTATGTCCATGCTACCTTTGAACTGACAGATAGCCAAGTCTCATTTTTTAGTCCAGTAGGGACTACTCCTTTACCGTTATGTCCATTTCGCCACATCTAAACGGTAAGGCTTTGTCTAGTAACTCCTAATCGATTATGTCCATATTACCTCTGAACCGACAGATGCGTAGATCTCCCCTTTTATGGTACTCAAACTGTCATGTCCAGTTTAACACCTCTAAACGACGAGTCTATAATTTTATTCTCCTTTCCCCCATCAGGGTCGAGAGTTCTTGATGTCATGTTAATACGACTACCTATGAACAACGAATTGCGAGCCTGGTGTTTCTTAGTTGGTCATGTCCATAATACCTCTGAACCAACCATTGCCCAGATCCAATTCACCTTTGCAGTCCCTAGTGCGCTAACTACTAAGTTAATACGACTAGCTCTGGCAGCGGATTCAGATTTAGTGTGTCTTAGTTTGTCATGTCCAGTTTATCACCTCTGAATAGAAGGATCCCTAAAACCGGGTTCACCTTCATTTTGTCATTATGTCCAGTTTATCACCTCTGAATGACAAAATTTTGAGCTTGGTGGCTTCTCAATCAGTCATGTCCAGTCAATCGCCTCTGAGACCGACAGATAGCCAAGTCTCACTTTTTCATTTACTGTTATGTCCAGTTCGTCACCTCTGAACAATAAACATTCTTATTTGGTAATTTATCAGTTATATTCAGTTCGTCATCTCTGAACCGATGATTGTCCAAATTTTACCTTCTTTATTGTTATATCCAGTTCATCACCTCTGAACACGACAAAATTTCATGTCTGATGATCTCTAATTAGTTATGCCTGTTTATCACCTCTGAACTGATGAATTACCAGACTTAATCTTTTTAGATTTAGTGATTCCTAACGATTCCTAAATCTACCCTCTTTTAATCCTCAGTGGACTCTTATATTTGACTGATTTTATCATGTTCTTAACCTCTGAAAATTTAGTCACATTTTTAATTTCTTCGGAAATTCAACTTGGTAAATTTTCACCTTTTTAGTTTTTCAAAAGAACTTGCTTATCACGTTCTCCTTTATGGGAAATTTATATTACCTATGGGTAACTATATGAGCACACAGAGGAAGATATGCGAGAAGCAATAGTCAAAGGCAAATATTTTATTAATTCAAAAGGAAGATACATGGATGATACATCTAAATTGTCTCTCATACAATTTATACTTCAAAACAATTTACTTCAAAAGCAGCTACTTGTTGCTCTACATCAAGAACATAGATCTACTTTCGCTCTTCAAATGGGGGCAGTCATTGAAGTTAACATGCAGTGAGACATTCTGAGTCCACTGACCAACTGAACACGAAAGGCCTCCCCCTTACAAGACCGTGATTCTTCGCTTAATGGAAGATTTTGCCAGAGAAAGTCATCCAATGAGCATGGGTTCTTCGCTGCTATCACTTCTTTGAAGAAGATTGGCGAAGGGAGGATCCGAGACCTTTACTGGTGACACCCCCTTTTCTGTGACCTTCAAATATCTTGTGCAGAGACCCAGTAAAGGCAAGATATTGGCAGAAACAATAGTACAGTTTCCCCGTATATGTTAAGCTCAACAGCACAAGTCTGCAACTAAGTGAGTTATCTTGGATAAACAACCATTGTCTCCTACTGGAATTAGTGTCGGCTGCTCCAGTATATTCTTCTTACTGATAATTAAAGCCTGAACTTGAAATGAAGATGCATACTCATGTTCTCCTTCATCGTCAAGTCAAAGATTGCTCAATGAATCGGGAGTATAATGCACTGTAAACAAAGAAAAAATATAAGTGGATTAGCATTGAGTAAAAAGGAAAATGCTAAGTCAGAGCCTCGCTCCCTGAATGGAACAGATACTATCCAGTCTCGCTCCACAAGCAGAACTAACTCTGCCTTGAGGTTAAACTTCAAATTATATAGAGGCGAAATGCTCGAGAGCTTGAAAGGCACTTATGCCTTGAAGAAAAGCCAAGGTTGGCCTAGCCTATATGGCAAAACTAGACTGGCCTAGCAAAGGGCCAAGTCTTACCTCGCTGAAATGGCAAGGCTAGACTTGCCTTAATTAGGACAAGCTTAACCTCGCCTACGATGAGATTATCCTCACCTAAGAGATTACTCTTCTTAAACCAGGCAAGCACCAGCTTCTTCAGAAGCTAAAAGGTTTCCTCTGAAATCTGCTGAAAAATAAAGATCCAGGGAATCTAATCCCTAAATTTAGCTGTTAAAGCTAAAACTGAGGGAGATAACTCCCTAAAGATCACAAAAATGGTGAGACCACGGAGTAGTAGTATACACTGGCGATGGGTCGAGTAACGACTAGAGCAAATGTTTCCTCAGGGGCTTCTGCCTCCTTGCCCGGGCGATGAGAAGACGCCAAAGAGCTGCTCTAAAGAAGGTGATGACCTTAAGTTGTTTGAAAACCAAAGAGAGGGAAGAAGATCTCTGTTGAAGGTTCGCTGAAAGAAGAGAAAAAAATTCTATGTAAGAGGACTGTAAGGGTCCTATTTATAGACCCCACATTGCGGCCTCGTCGTTGGCGCTTCAGATTTTGAAGCGCACGCGAGGCTAAAGCACTCGAGTGCTTGGCCTCGGGAAAGGGAGCGCCGCCCCCTCACAGCACATGTGAGGCTACCGCTGACTTGGCGCTGACAAGCCAACTTCGCCTTGAAAGCGAAGTTGCTTAAAAGAGCTCGAAGGCGAGACTACTCCAGAGGTGATGCTCCCCTAGAGTCGAGCCTTTTACCTGAAGGCGAGGCTCCTCTAGAGGCGAACCTATTCTCAAAACGCATGCGAGGCTAGCACTAACAAGGCGCTGGCAAACCAACTCCACTTTGAAGCGAGGTTGCTTAAAGAAGCCTGGAGGCGAGGCTCCTCCCAGAGGCAAGCCTATTCTAGCCCTAAGGCGAGCCTTTATATCAAAGGCGAAGCTACCCAGAGGCAAGCCTATTTCAACCCAAAGGCGAGCCTATTCCAGCCTAATGTCACCAAAAAATGTGAAAACGGAGTCGCAACAGGAGTCTGCGACGTATATACGCGAGAAAAATACCCACGTATACTCGCTAAGCCTAAAGTAACATGAATAAGTTTAAATCTAAACCATAATAAATCAATGATCACTACAATATCACATATAAACATCACACACATGATATCATATAAAAAGAACTAGAATAAAACTGAATCTGATATACATAAATCAAGAATAGTACTAAAATAGGAATGAAAAGAGATAAGAATATCAGAATCAAAAAGAGAGAAACTCCAACTCCTCGCGAAGCATACAATCACATGAACACCTAAATAATATAAGAAGGTGTCTAAAATTCTGGACGTGCCAATCCAGGGTCGTCATAAGCGACCTAATGAGTGTGTGTAAAGGAAAAGGTGTTCGTGCATAAAAACAATGTAAGCAGTAACAACATGATAAACTGAAATAAAGATAATAGAATAATTAATATCAAGAACAAAGATATGAACGATATATAACTGATATCATGATAAAATAAAACAATTAATGTCAAGATGTGTAATCTAATTTGTGTCACTAGTTTGGTATACAATCCGGTCATGTATATAATCATATGTCTATCGTAGTTTATATATGCACAGTCAGGTGATTACGATCCGTCACAATACACTATAAACAGTTCATTATTATTTATTATGGTAGCGACACCAATTGCCACCTATAATAGACACATCTCATACTACGCCTATCACACGTGTCAATCAGGGTCCTAAGTTATTGAAATTAATAGAAGAGACATTGTCCATGTTTTAGGTGGGCTCCGTACATACCGAAACCATGGCCCAATCATCTGACGTTGAACCAGGTCGTACCATTAGATAGTTGTAGGCTGTCTAAAAATCATTAGAAGACAAGCCATTAAAAGAGGTAGAGTTTCAGGTTCTAGACGCAAGACTAATGATGGCCATCCGCGTCTCACCATCAAGGCGTGTGGGCTCGACACCCCGTCTCAACATCAAGGCGCGTGGGCTCGACACCCGCGTCTCAACATCAAGGCGCGTGGGCTCGATACCCGCGTCTCAACATCAAGGCGCGTGGGCTCGACACCCTCGTCTCAACATCAAGGCGCGTGGGCTCGACACCCGCGTCTCGGTTATAACCGCCCTGGTTATGGGGCCAGTCGCCGCCCACATAGCGAGGTCAGCCCCTCATTGTGGAGCGTTTTTAGGGGGCACGTTTCACCCCTGAAACCTCTATAAATAGCCCCGTCGCTATGAACCAAAAAAGAGGACGAAGAGAGAGGAAGAGCGACAACGGGCCGATCAAGAGAGAGACAACAGACTACATACAGGCAGACAGAGAGAGAAGCAAGAGAGAGCTAAACTCTTCAGCAAGCTTGCCGCGAACAAGTTGCTCTTTGCCTACCTCCTCTTTGAGAGTTTGGTAGACAGAGCTGTGCTACTCCTTCTACCAGCCGAAGAGAAGATCCCTGACGATCCCGACGGTCATCCGGTCAACGGAGAACAAGATTCACTCTCCACGCCACTTGAAGAACCCAGCCTTAAACAAAGGGAGGATTCAAGATTCAACATCCTCCCCCCTTGTAACTGGAAGGAAAACAGTTTTTGTTGTAATTTTTCATCTGATTCAAGGAAATTTTACAGCGAACGCTCTTTTATTCCCTTTTTCCGGCGCGTACAAGAGATGGCGACTCCGCTGGGGACTTCATTTGTCACTGATGAGCAAATCGTGGCGCAAGATGACGTCCTTCGTGAGGGAAAGATGGTCAAATCGCTCGTTGTCGAGTTCGACCAGGCAAAGTACGAAGAGTTTCTCTCTTCCGGCTCCAAGAGCCCCAGGACCCGCGTCTGCCGCAGGGTCTCGACGGGGAATGCCCCCGAAGCCCGATCTGAAGCTCTCTCGGGCGCTGCTGCTGCCAACTGTGCCAAGCAAGATACACGCGCCAACGCCTCTCAGAAGGCCTGCGTGATCTCAGGCACAACTGCCGCTGCGATCAAACCGCGCAGCACGGAACACCCGCGTCAGCGTCTCTCAGGAGACCCGCGTGGTCAAAATCTCTGGTGTTCAGCATCAGGTCGTCGTTGGTCACTCTCCACCTCCACGACGCAACCGAAACGCTGAGCGTCGACAGAGGAGACGTGCGCGTCAGCTACAAGTTGGAACCTCTGGTTGTCCGACTGAGGCTGGACGCGACGTACAATCTGGCGCCTTGCCCGCGCCACGTCCAGCACGTGAAGTCCGCGTTTGGCGGCCCAAACGCGAGACTCCTCAAGCTAGGTCCTCTGAAGACCAACTCACCAAACGCCAAGGTGAAGCCTCTGCGCCTCGTCAAGCGCGAGAGGCACGCACCCATAGGCGTGGGGCCCAGCAGCCCATCCTCTCTCAAACGTCTCTGCCCCAACGCACCGAGCGGCAGCGCGGCAATTGCGTCTCGTCCCAACAGAGACGCCAGACGCGCGTCTTACAGCCGCGGCGCAAAAATCGCGTCCCTGAAGCCC
Organism: Agave tequilana; assembly: GCA_038442645.1. Classification (NCBI taxonomy): domain Eukaryota; kingdom Viridiplantae; phylum Streptophyta; class Magnoliopsida; order Asparagales; family Asparagaceae; genus Agave; species Agave tequilana. The sequence goes on along the minus strand of JAVJIF010024962.1, from coordinate 53,013 downwards.
GCGTCCATGCTATACAGCACATGGATACCTCCTGTCTTCGACGTTGCGAGGCTAATCTCTTCGATCCCCCTCCCGTGGATCTGAGGGATTACTTGACGAAGAAAAGAAGTGCCAATCAGGTCACTTCATCATGTTGCTGCCAACGGCTCATCCATATGCTTTCTGAGTGCCGTTGTGGTTCAGGTGTGCACCAGCAGTCTTTAGTTAGACAGCTGACCCTAATTCCCCCGTCAGCCAAAAGAAGGCGCTCCCACAGAAGGAGAACCTTCTCTGACATTGAGTACCCGGAGCTCACTGCGAATATGACGAGCAGGAGCAAGGGAAAACAACCTGCAGTCAGCTCGGATGAGTCTGACTCTGAACCGGAAGGGGTGTATCAACACACTCGCACCCGGACTGGGGCCATTCCCCCGATTGATTATAATGACTTAGCCCATGGCATTAAAGTGAATGATTCTCACTCCGCCGTAGCGGAATCACGGGCTTCAAACTCTTCCGTTGAGAAGGAGGCCTCCGCCTACATGATAGGCACTCCTGAGGAAACGGCTAGACGTTTAGAACAAATCCAGAAGGCACAAATGGATATGATTCTTTCTCAGCAGGAATCTATCGACTCCCTCAAGCAGATGCTTGCACAGTTGCTCGAAGACAGGAGGAAATCTCCTCCTAAAAAGACGAAGGGCAAAGGGAGAAAGGGAGAAAGCTCATCTTCCGAACCTTTGAGGAGAAGCCGTGATCTACTTCTAGTTCGTCCAAATCCTCGTCGCAAGTAAAGGGCGACCAAGACCAGGGAAAGGCTCATGCTAAAAGAATGAGTCAATTGGAGCAACGCCTCGAGGCCCTTACCAACCGTAAAGGCCTCCAAGAAGCTGGAGTGGTCCGGCCCTATCCTGCTGAATGGGACTTGGTTCCATACCCGTCCAAGTTCAAGGCTCCAACCCTTCAAGCATTCGATGGGAAAGGGTCACCCAACCAACACATCTACTACTTTAAATCTCAAACCGGGAATGTAGTAGATAACGATGCTATCCTGGCTCGTCTGTTCATCGGCACCCTGAAAGGGCTGGCCTTTGAATGGTTCATGAAGCTCCCAGAAGGTTCTATCAAGAACTGGGGCGATTTGGAGAAGCTTTTCTTAACGCGCTTCTTCGAGGATGACTCGGAGGTCAACATGCCTACCCTTTTAGCCACCAAGCAGCGAAAGGGAGAGTCCGTTAAGTCTTTCGTGGAAAGATTTCGGAACGTGGCACTCTGGTGTCCAAGCGGCATGACCCAGGCTACCCTGGTGGAAACATGCCGCCACAATCTCCAAACCTCACTCCTTACTCAAATAGGAGTTGCTGAAAGCCGCACCTGGAAGCAATTAGTCCAACAAGGTGAACAGGCTGAGGAGATTGTCGCCCGCGTCAGAGCGAAGGAAGGTAAGCCCAGGCCTGAAAGGTCAACAAGGCGTGCGCCAGACACATCCCTCCAAGCCAAAAGGAAGGATAACTTGGCAGCAGAAACTAAATCTCCTGCTAAACCTCAACTGGCCAAGGGAAGTGGCTCTTCAAGCCAACCACGGGCCAACAAACAGTATTCCTTCAAGGATGAACATGTCGACTCGCTCTTCAAATTACTCAACAAGAGCAACCGACTGAAGCTCCCTGAAGCTAGGCGCCCCGAGAAAGTCGGCAAGACCGACAATCCCACCTATTGCTTGTACCACAGGATGCTGGGGCACCCTACCAAAAGCTGCTACGTCTTCAAGAACATCCTTCAAGCTCTGATTGACGCGGAGGTGTTAAAGCTCCGACCAGAGCAGAAGAAGGTGACGGCTAATATGACGTCAGTTCTCCAGTTTGGGAGACAACCCCTAACACCCTCTGGAGTAGTCCCTATCCCAAGAGGAGAGCTGAGAATGGTCAACACAGACCCTCACCAGCAGCAAGAGAAAGGCCTGGTACCTGTTCCCACCCCTCAGGGGGAAATCATGTGGGTCCACCCTGACCTTGTTGACGCCCAGCAATGGACTACTGTAACTAATAAGAAGTCCAAGGGCAAGGCAAAGGCGTCATCCTGCAATGTGGTGTGTGCCTCTTCTCGAGAAGCGGATACCGATATTCCTTCGCTAACCGACTCAGAAGAGGAGACATTAGTTCTGGCCGCAGAACCCGGTCGGCTGGTGGCGGAAACCCGCTCAGGACAGCCCTACTTGAAGCAGTATGGTGAAGTGACGGTAACTCCTCCAGACTCGCTGCAGAGCCAGCCAAGCCCTCCGCGAAGCAAACCGGGGAGAAACAGAAAGAACTTCGGTTTTCTCGAGTTCTTTCAAAGGACACAGCGGAAGGATCCACAGCACCTTACCGCTTTGATGTCCTGGCTCAGTTAGCCAACATCCCGGCGCGGATTACGCTTTATGAGCTTCTTAGACTATCAAAGTCGACTAGAGAAGCTCTACAAGAAGCTCTGGCTAATGCTGAAGTCTTCATGATCCAGCTACCAAAGGAGGAAGATGTAGAGGATTGCCTCCACACCTCCCCAAATGCTCCCTGCATTACCTTCACAGCAGATGATATGCAGGTTAAAGGGAAGCATGATCGACCCCTGTACTTCACAGGGTATATTGGATCGTCTGAGGTGAACCGCATTCAGGTAGATCCAGGGTCCGCGTTGAGCATCATGCCTCGCCGGGTCATGCAACATCTGGGCATCCCCACCTATCGTCTGAGCCCTACCCAGACGACAATTTACGGGTTTAATGCCAACAGTACCCGTCCAATGGGGAAGGTCAAGCTCAAATGCCAGATTGGAGACCTAAGGTTAGAGGTGACATGCTACGTCATAGACGCTGACACCTCCTATAACTTGCTGCTGGGACGACCGTGGATTCATCGCAACTCCATCGTTCTCTCTACTCTCCACCAAGTCATGAAATACATTGACGGGAGTGGAAACGTGCGAACGTTGATTGCCGAGAGGCATCCGTTCAAGGGAGTGGAGAATTATTTCACAGATTCCCTCCTATATCAGGAATCTGTGGAAATAGATGAAGTCCCGCAATCAGAGGAACCAGACTCTGGCGATGAAGCCGACACCGAGCTGGAAGAAGATGAGTGCGTGTGGGAGCTGGATCCACCTGTAACGGGCATTAATAAGCCCGATGTTGATAATACCTCCGCTGATGATGCTGGCGGATGGTACATTAATGAAGAATTAGATTTAGCGTATTTTCTGTGTTTGCTTCTGATTCAATACCGTCAGATACTAGCACTGATGATGACCTCTGGTCGGCAATGGATGCTTTGACATCGTTGCATGTACTAGTAAAATCATCCTTCGGGACATACCAAGAGAATGGTAATGCGCAAGAATCTATATTTATGGTTCCAGCCAGACGGAAAGGCCAAAAACCAATTCTTTTTGGGCGAATCTCGTCTGAACCAACACCCCGCGAAGAATCAGAAGGCGAGGAGGAATCCCCTCAGTTCGGTCATTATGAACCAAAAGCGCTCAGAATGATGAAGTGCATGGGGTACGATCTAACCAACAGACCCGGGTTGAACTTCGGCAAAGGAAGGAGAACGCTACTTCGATCCTTTGTGTCGAAAGGGAAAGCCCCTGATTATTATCATCGGACGCTCCGGGGGTTGGGCTATGTATCAACTCCGATCCCATCAGCCTCTGATTCTGGAGGGCCATTAGGTCATAATTACTCTTCAGGCACGTCATCGTGGGAGTCGGATGTCAGTGTCGGCAACATCTTCAGAGAACTTTCAGTGAACATGGTTTCAACAAGCCACCTGGAAGACGGAGATGAAGAAATGATCCAATCTGATACAGATCCTTGGATCAAACATTTAAATACTCTTTGGGATACCCGCTTGAACAGCGCGAGCCACCCACAGAAGACAAGGTTGTTCAAGTCAATCTAGGAGATGAGGCCAATCTTAAGCCCATCTTCATAAGTGACGGCCTGTCACCTTCGGAGAAGAAGGATCTAATATCTCTTGTACAAGAGTATATAGACGTCTTCGCCTGGAATTACGAGGACATGCCTGGACTTGATCCTCAAGTGGCTATGCACCGTCTCAACATCAATCCGGACGCAAAACCTGTCAAACAACAGCAGCGACGGTTCCGTCCAGAAATAATGGAGGCAATTCAATCAGAAGTCAGAAAACTTATTGATTCTGGCTTCATCAGGGAAGAACAACATCCCGACTGGGTAGCCAACATTGTCCCAGTTGCCAAGAAGAACGGGAAGATCCGGATCTGCATCGACTTCCGTGATCTAAACGAGGCTTGCCCCAAAGACGAATTCCCACTGCCAATCACAGATGTCATGATTGATAATACTTGTGGATTCGAACGAATGTCCTTCATGGATGGATTCTCAGGATACAATCAAATTAAAATGTATCCTGATGACGAAAAGCATACCTCCTTCAGGACACCTCTAGGGGTATATTGCTACACCGTCATGCCCTTCGGACTGAAGAATGCAGGGGCAACATATCAAAGGGCCATGAATGCCATTTTCCATCAGCAAATACGCAAAACGGTGGAGTGTTATGTTGACGACAACGCGGTAAAAAGCCGCACTAAAGATGATCACATATCTGATCTGAAGGTTGTCTTTGATATCATGCGGGCTCATCAATTGAAGATGAATCCCACCAAGTCCTTCCTGGGGGTGGCCAGTGGCAAATTCTTAGGATTTGCTGTAACTTCCATAGGAATCCATTTGGACCCGGAAAAGATCCGCGCTATCCAGGAGATGCAACCTCCGAGAAATCTCAAGGAACTCAGGGGATTGCAAGGACGATTGGCGTACATCCGCAGGTTTATATCAAACCTCTCCGGAAGATGCCACCCCTTCGCCAAATTAATGAAGAGGGTGTCTCGTTCATTTGGGACGACGCTTGCCAACAAGCGTTCGAGGAAATTAAACAATACCTCACCCAACCACCAGTCCTTGCAGCTCCGGTATCCGGAAAGCCGTTCCTGGTGTACGTCCGGGCAATGGATCATTCTTTGGGAGCTCTACTAGCCCAGAATGATGATCAAGGACGAGAACAAGCAATCTACTATTTGAGTAGAACAATGATCGGAGCCGAACATTGGTACAACCCGATCGAGAAGGAATGTTTGGCGTTGGTGTTCGCCATTCAGAAAATGCGACACTACCTGGCGGGCCAAACCATAAATGTCATATCAAAAGTCAACCCTTGAGGTTACTCATGACAAAACCTTCATCGCTAAATGGCCGGCTGGCAAAATGGGCCATATTGCTATCCCAATATGAGATGCACTTTTTACCACAAAAGGCCATTAAAGGACAAGCGGTGGCAGATTTCTTAGCTGAACACCCAAATCCGAGGGCAGCCAAACTCTACGAGGATCTCCCAGATGAAGTCGCTGAAGTCTGCTCGACTCAGACATCGTTCGAAGGTCAAGTGTGGCAACTTTTCTTCGACGGTGCATCGAGAACAAGCCCAAAAGGACATATAGTAGCGGGGGTAGGAGTAGTACTCGTCTCCCCACAGAATTATGTGATTCCCCGAGCTGTCTCATTAACTGAGCCTTGTTCCAACAATGTAGCGGAGTATAACGCTCTCTTGATTGGGATGCAATTCGCTGATGAGATTGGCGTTAAAAATCTCGAGGCATACGGTGACTCCAAACTCATTGTTAGCCAAGTTCGCGGGGAGTACGAAGTCAGACATGAGGACCTAGTACCCTACTACAACGCAACTATCCACATGGCCGAGAGGTTCACAAACTTCTACATCGATCATGTACCGCGCAGGCAAAATGCGCATGCAGATGCACTGGCGTCCCTCGCGGCCTCCTTAGCTCTTCCAGCTGGAGCAATGGAGAAGATATTCGTCTATAGCCACGACCTATATTGCCCGAGAATTGCTCTCAAGCACTATTAGGAGTCAAAGGGAGAGTATCAAGGCAAAGAAGCGCTGGAATTGTCAACCGGGCCAGAGCTTAAAGACTGGCGATTCCCCTATATCGACTATGTCTTGTATGGCATCCTGCCTGAGGACGCCAAAGAAGCGGCTGCCATTCGAAGGAAAGCCCCTAAATTTTATTACAATGCGATTACACGAACATTGTATCGTCGATCGCATGACGGGGTCTTGCTCCGGTGCCTCTCACCAAAGGAGGCTCAAGAGGTATTGAAAGAAGCCCACGACGGCATGTGTGGAGCCCACCAACCCGGCCCAAAATTGGTACATCGACTCCAAAGATTGGGTTACTGTTGGCCCAAGATGATTGCCGATGCTTTCACCTATGCCAAAAGATGTCATGCCTGCCAAGTGCACGGCGATTTCATCCATCAAGCACCAGGGTACCTCCACTCTACGACCTCTACCTGGCCATTTAAAATGTGGGGAATGGACGTGGTTGGCCCTATCAGCCCACCATCATCAAAAGGACATCGGTTTATTTGGCAATAACCGATTATTTCTCTAAATGGGCCGAAGCTATTCCTCTGAAGGAGGTAAAATCGTCTAACGTGATCAAGTTTATGAAACATCACGTTATTTACCGTTTCGGTGTACCTCGGCGAATTGTCCATGACAATGGTCCCAGTTCATCAGCCAGGCGTTCCAGAGATTCTGCGCTAAGTTCAGAATCCAGAGTGTGTCCTCAACGGCATACTATCCTGCTGCTAACGGCCTCGCAGAAGCTTTCAACAAGACTATTGGCAAGCTTCTCAAGAAGTTCGTCTCGAAAAGTCAACGAGACTGGGACGACAAGCTGGGTGAATGCTTATGGGCCTACCGCACAACTGTGCGAACCCCAACTAAAGCTACGCCATTTTCTTTGGTCTATGGGTGTGAAGCCGTGCTTCTACTGGAAATCCAAATTCCATCTCTACGTGTCGCCTTGACAGCGGAGATGACAACCGAGGAGAAGCATCGATAGCGACTCCAAGAATTGGAAGCCTTAGACGATAAGCGTCTGCAGGTCCAACAGCAAATCGAGCTCTACCAAGCCCGGATTACCAGAGCCTTCAACAAGAAAGTTAAAGTGCGAACTTTCAAGAAAGACGACCTAGTCTTAGCCGTCAGAAGACCCATGGTGATGACGCACAAGACAAAAGGAAAATTCCAGCCCAAATGGGAAGGACCATTTGTAGTAGAGTCAGTCTACTCAAATGGATCATATCGCCTCATAACCTCAAATGGCGATACGCTCATGATGCCGATCAATGGCAGATTCTTGAAGAAGTACTATCCTTAATAGTACTCCTCCTCTGATCAAGTTAAAAATACACCTCTGATCAAAACAAGAAGAGCTTCTTCATTAATATCCAACGCCTCCGACGGCTAAGGATAGAGGAAAATGTTGGCTTCTAAGCCCAACATAAGTCTTCGACAACTCATCATGCTGAGGGGAATAGCATGGCTAGCCCAACTCAAACGGTAGTTGGTAAAGGCACCTCAAACCCGTTGACAGTTGAGGATTTGCTAAAAATCCTAAGGGACACGTTCCCATTTGATCCAACGCCTCCGACGGCTAAGGATAGAGGAAAATGTTGGCTTCTAAGCCCAACATAAGTCTTCGACAACGCATCATGTTGAGGGGAATAGCATAGCTAGCCCAACTCAAACGGCAGTTGGTAAAGGCACCTCAAATCCATTGATAGCTGAGGGTTTGCTAAAAATCCTAAGTGGACTTGATTCTACTCTCCCCTCCAAAAATCTCTTACCAATTCTCATCCACAGAATGGTAGCTCTATAAAAACAGTTGTTGCCACCTCTGGCACTCCAAATTCCACCTGTCAGTTCTCATCAATAGGATGACAGGTCCTCAAAATTGCTCGTATCGCAAATTAATTCTTGTCAAGTTAATATTACACCTCTGACAAATTACTGTTAAGTTCAACATTCACTTCTAACAGTAATCAAGTTGCTATCAAGTTAATATTACACCTCTGACAGTCACTTTCCTTCAGACTTCCGTATCGAAGCTGAAATGAACGATGCTAAGTTTAACACTACACCTCTAGCATCTAAGTCATTGTTAAAGTTCAACAATACACCTATGACAATGAATTTCCCTCGAACTTCCGTATAGGAGTTGAGATGACCAATGCCAAGTTCAACATTACACCTCTAGCATTACCTTCACTGGCAAGTTAAAAATCACACCTATGTCAGTGACACTTTCAGTTTTCCCAAACGAAAGCTGAAATGCTTCTGAGTCAAGTTAATATCACACATCTGATTCACATTCTTGTCGAGTTAACATCACACTTCTGGCAAGACAACTTTCAACCCGTTAAGTTAATATCACACCTCTAACGGTAAAGATTTTCCTAAATTCCCTGCGAGTCTAGTCTCACTTGTTACTCTCTTCAATAGAATAACAAGTCTACCTAAACACATTGTTAGGTTAATACTACACCATTAACGGTGTTTTCCTTCAAATCCCCAGCTGAGCTTAATCAAGTGAATCCTAAACCTTGATAAAGGCCCATTTTCCCTGGGGGTACGAGTTTCACTTGTCATTCTCCTTTATAGATTGACAGGTCCACAACATTATTTCATCCCTGTCAAGTTAATATTACACCTCTGACAGTATTGTGAAAGTTCCTGAAATAGGATCTTTCCCTACAAAATTTGACTTATTAAGATTATCATCATAGTTTTGACAAGTCAAAGTTCTTCTGCTTCTATGCATCTAATTGAAGACAAAAGGTTCAAGACAATAGAAAGAGGCAGAAAGAAAAATGTCACTTTTATTTATATCCAGGCATATGAAAGTGATACAAAACGCTCTCTTATACAATTAGATTGAGTGTTACATTTAATGAAAGTGATACAAAACGCTCTCTTATACAATGAGATTGAGTGTTACATTTAAAGGAGTACAAAGAAGTCCCTCTCTCTCTCAGAGGTTGCACTCACTCCTTAAAGCTGCGTTTGATTCCAAGTACAAGATGTTTGGAAGGGCGCCAAAACAGAATCAGACATTGTGGCAACGATCAGAAGCTGGTTGCACCACGATGCATGATGTAAACATCGAAAGAGCCCTAGCTGACTAAGCTAATTGAGGTCAGGTGGCAGCAGAAAGCCATGCAACCCTTCATTCATGAGCATCTCTTTTGCCAGAAGGCCATCCAACAAACATGGAGTGTCCTCGATGTCACTTCTGGGGTGAGAGAGGAAGGGGATGCTATCTGCCACTATATCCACCGTAACCCCTCGCCGCCATACTCACTCTGACCGTGACCAGCCCGCAAGCATGACTGGTGCGTCACGTTCAAAGAGATCTTGACGAGGGTTAAGTCCCCGTCAGGGACCGTGATTTCTTCCCTTGTGGACGACGGAGACTATGATTTCTTCCCTTGTGGACGAACATCGAATGAGTTCGCCGGCCGAAATATTCTTCCAAAGGCCCAGCGAACCTGAAAAAGGACGATCAAGCCTACCTGCAAGAAGCAAACAAGGGAATTAGACAATTCAGAACTTAGTACACTTCGACAGAAAAAACTAAGTCACAAACGCGGTTATTGCTGAAGACTGCCGACGCGGGAATGACCCACGCAGTGAGCCAAACTTCCGCGGTGGCAGAAACAGACGCGAGTTAAAACTGTGATACACGCAGGGTTCAAACGCAGTCCAATTTTCTGCATCTGCGTCTAACACACCAGGCGCGAAGAGACTCAGACGCCGAAAAAATTGCCATCTCCCTGTTGAATGAACAGGAGTTGCAAGATTCGGGTCTGAAACCTTCAACCCGAGTTGGAATTCATCCAAGTCAGTGGCCTTAAAACGCGAGCTTCATGAGCAAAGCCAGCGCCAAGTGCCAAAGACTTCTGTGCTCGCGTCCAGAGAAGTTCAAGTCGATGGCGCAAATTTCAGAAGAGGAATGCACCAACCACGACTTCGCAAGAAAGTCCAGATGATATCTCTCTAAGAGATATACTAAAATTCAAAATTGGTTGGGACTAAAAAGGTCATGGCAAATCAGAACGGCGTACCCGCAGAGGCCTCTATTAAGAGTGTAACTCTCTGCATCGAACCGCGAACATAAAAGGAGTTCAGAGAGACGCTTTCTGTTATTGAAATCACTTGACAGTGGTAATCTTCTGAAGAGACCAAACAGAAGCATGAAAGCTCTGGGTCATCTTCATCCATGGAGGCAAGCCTCTCGTACAGTCCTTGAAGGGAGAAGATGGAGTCTCTCAGTGCACTCGCTGTCAAAAGAAAATAGTCCAAGTATGGACTGCTAAAGGAAGGGGTAAGCCCTATTTATAGGCTGCTCCTGATAACTGTCATTAATGCTTCATTAATCAAACCGTCGGCCTTAATGACCGCACGACCGTCAAAGTCTAATAGGAGTCTGACGCGTGGAACGTTGCTTCGGGAAGCGTCGCAGACGCTGATCTCAAACCGCCCGCGCCGGTTTTGCATTAAAAAGCATTAACGCCTAAGCCCAATGAAGAACTGACGCGTGGACAAACCGCTTCGGGAAACAACGGACGACCCGGTTCCCAATCGTCAGTGAAGACTTGACGTTCAAAGATCTCATGAAATCTTTAAGTCAGGCCACATTTAATGCCTGGGAAGTTACATCAAGACGCAGATGAGAAAGCCGCGTCCAGGAATCCGCGTCCCTTTTCAGACTGAATGACGTCCACCTGCATTTCAGAGGAATGTTCGCGTGACCCAAAGTTGCGTCCCTTCAGCAAACGGCGCCTATTTTTAAGGGAAAGCACTTAACTCAGCAAAAAGACTTAGGCCATTGTGGGATTAGTCAGAAAATACGCAAGGCTGCGTCCCTCGCGTCCGCTCAAACCGCGTCTTCATCAGAGGAGTTGCGTCTGCATGGGTAGTGATGGGTTTTTGCACCTAGTCAAAAGACCCAGCGCTGCATCCTTAAGGACTGCGACCAGTGAGTCACACTCAAAAACTGCGTCCTTCGCGTCCACTTGAACCGCGTCTTCATTAGCAGGACAGATTCGCGTTAATTAAACCCGCGTTTCTCTCTGTGAATTAACGCCGCGTCTCATCAAAAGGACTTAGTTCTGCCTAAGTTCCTATGAACTGATGACCGCGTCTCTCTCTATGATTTGATGCCGCGTCTCTTCGATGGACGTACCCTGTCAGCACCGCCATAAATGCGTCCAGAAAGTCGCATCTTTATTCCAAAGAGGCGCGTCTCTCCGAAGTTCGCGTCCTTCCAATCCGGCCTAGCATCGCGTTTGCCCAATGGAATATCAGTCGCATTTTCATTTCCAAAAGACGCACCCCATGAAAAGTCGCGTCTTTAAAGCAGTACTATCTCTGCTCTTCAAAGAAGAACTGGCGTTCAGTCCTTGCTTCTGCAAATCAGTTCAACAGTACACTGGCACAAGCAGACGACTGTCCACTCCTGGCTTAAAGTGCACCCACGACAGACTTAAAGCAATCGGGGAGGTCTAGACTGTGTATCTAGACACTCAACACGATCAACTCTGGTAGCCTCAAAGAGTTCAACAGTACACTCACGAAGACCAACTCCAGATAAGATCAAACCCGGAGCATTAACAGTCCAGTCATCAGGGTAAACTCAGCTAGAATCCAAAGTATTTCGAAATCCGTCCCAGTTAACCGCGGAATATCGAAAACTTTGGAGGGGGTTCTGTAGGCTGTCTAAAAAATCATTAGAAGACAAGCCATTAAAAGAGGCAGAGTTTCAGGTTCTAGACGCAAGACTAATGATGGTCATCCGCGTCTCACCATCAAGGCGCGTGGGCAACTAATGATGGTCATCCGCGTCTCACCATCAAGGCGCGTGGGCTCGACACCCGCGTCTCAACATCAAGGCGCGTGGGCTCGACACCCGCGTCTCAACATCAAGGCGCGTGAGCTCGACACCCGCGTCTCAACATCAAGGCGCGTGGGCTCAACACCCGCGTCTCAACATCAAGGCGCGTGGGCTCGACACCCGCGTCTCAGCACCAAGGCGCGAGGGCTCAACACCCGCGTCTCAACATCAAGGCGCGTGGGCTCGACACCCGCGTCTCGGTTATAACCGCCCTGGTTATGGGGCCAGTCGCCGCCCACATAGCGAGGCCAGCCCCTCATTGTGGAGCGTTTTTAGGGGGCACGTTAACCCCTGGAACCTCTATAAATAGCCCCGTCGCTATGAACCAAAAAAAGAGGATGAAGAGAGAGGAGAGAGTGACAACGGGCCGATCAAGAGAGAGACAACAGACTACACACTGGCAGACAGAGAGAGAAGCAAGAGAGAGCTAAACTCTTCAGCAAGCTTGCCGCGAACAAGTTGCTCTTTGCCTACCTCCTCTTTGAGAGTTTTGGTAGACAGAGCTGTGCTACTCCTACCAGCCGAAGAGAAGATCCCTGACGATCCCGACGGTCATCCGGTCAACGGAGAACAAGATTCACTCTCCACCGCCACTTGAAGAACCCAGCCTTAAACAAAGGGAGGATTCAAGATTCAACATCCTCCCTCCCTTGTAACTGGAAGGAAAACAGTTTTTGTTGTAATTTTTCATCTGATTCAAGGAAATTTTACAGCGAACGCTCTTTTATTCCCTTTTTCCGGCGCGTACAGTAGTCAATAACAATGTGTCAATAACAATGACAATATGAACAATACGGGATGTCAGTCATCCCCCGGAACCCTGCAATGGAACCGTATCTCGACTGTGCAACCTGTATCCTAGGTCCACCCAAAATACAGACGCTGTTTCCTCCATCAATTTCCCCATTCTAGTATAAGTTGCCCATTTATATTATTATTATTTAATTCAGTCATGACTATCAATATCCATGTTACTTATAATGTTGGGATGATACGGTGACAGTAACAGTACAATATAATAGTTAACAATAATCATATACACAGTGAACAATAATAAAACAGTGAACAGTAACGGTAACTATGTATACGATGAATAGAGCTGTACCGAGTGTTACGATCTAACGATACTTTCTCAATAACATGCACAGTATTGTTATCAGGTAGATGTTATGTATAGTGGTTCAGGTCTTCCAGTGAAATTATGATATTGTTTAAGGTTATCTAAGCATTCTTTGGTGTTGGACATACGTGAACATGAAACAGTGATCAACGGATGTGAATCGTCATGAACAATAATTTAAACATAAAAGAACGCTTATTGAAACATGATAGAGACACTCATATGAAATGATAATTTAAAATGCACAAAATTAAATAAACAAGTAAGGAAAACTCTCCTCAAGTTAACAGTACAAAAGAAATCAGCATTACTTCATCGAAAGCATTGCTTCAAACAGATATGCTAACTAAAGTTGTATGCTTAAAGAACAGGTAGCAGTCACAAAACAGTCTACTGAAGCCTACCAAACAAAACTCGAAACTTTTTGAGTTAACTGAAGTGATGCAGCATGCGGGCTTCAAAGATACATGAAAACTGGAACACACAAGCATGAAGTTTCAGATTTAATATAGGTAATAAATAGATCAAGCAGTGGTTTTATGTGTGAGAGTCACCGCTTGTCATATAAAACTTACCATTACATATTGAATCGCAAATCCCTAATCGAAAAAAAGTAAAGCTCCAGAGAAAGTTTAGGTCAAGTAAAAGCACCAAAATCATTTGTGGGCTCACTGGTAAATACAGCTCACTGGTAAATAACAGTGATTCAGTAAAAAGAATACATACATACATTCATTCACCTAAATACCCATGCACATGCATCTACCCATAGCACATGCAAATGACACACACCAATTTAAATAACACATGCAATGTGTATTTACAGAGACAGAGAAAAATAGAAAGAGAAAGGGAAAGAAGGAAGCTCACTAGCACGTATTCATAATTACATAGTACTCAAAATGAAAGAGGAGGGAGATGAGACACTCACGCCACGGGTGACTTGCGGTGCGTCGATGGAGGCTCCGACAGAGACGGCGGAGGCCTCGGAGGAGGTCGATGGATAGAGGATCTCGCCAAGAAGGGCGCTGGTGTGATCGCGCTCGCCGATGATCAACGGAGGGGTGAAATATGCCATGGTGGGTGAGTCTTCAAAAGCCAAAAGGTGATGGTTGGGGGGGGAGACTTGCTGCTTTGTGTGCTCACGCCAAGGAGGGGGCCTGGATGCGGGCTTGGTTGTTGCAAGCGAATGGAGGTGATGACACGGTGGTGGTGTGTGTTGGCTGTGTAGGGGGCAGCCAAGGACATGAGGGTGTTGCCGTAGTACATGATGGTGTGCCGACGCTCGCCGGAGAGGGTTGCGCGAGAGAGGAGGGGCAGCACGGGTTGTGGCAGGGAGTTGTAGGCCAGGAGAGGAAAATAGATTAGGAATTAGTTAAGGACTTGTATTAGATTTGTTATAGGATTAATACTAGTTATGTTTTAATCTAGTTGTTATGATTAGAATTTGGTTGTTAGGATTTAGGATTTGGATAAGACTATTAAGATTTGAATGGGTAAAGGGCTAATAGGCTTATTGGGTTTGGTTTGAGATTTTATTGGTTTGGGTATATGTAAAAGGGTTATATTAAGTACCAAGAAAATGAGAAAAGGATCTAGGCTAATGAGTCAAAGAATAAGGGCATGGGAAAAAGAATCAAGGAGGAAAAATAATAAAACAAACATAATATTAATAATAACAATAATGATAAATAATAATAATAATTAACCATGTAATAATAGAAATAAATAATAGTAATTAAAATGCTAATAATAATACTCTAGTACTAATAATTAACAACAATAACACCAATACAAAATAATAATAATTAATAATAATAGTATAAACTAATTAACAAGCAATAATGGTAATAATATGTCTGATCCAAATTAACATTTAATCTCTCCAAAATATTTTGTATATTAATAATAATAAGTATAAACCAAGTTAACTAATAATAATCAAATAACTAGTAAAACAAATTAAATAATTAGAAAAATAAAAATATATTATTTTAAATTAGGAATATTACACCTAAGGCTAGCCTTTTATCAAAGGCGAAGCTACCCAGAGGCAAACCTATTTTAGCTGAAAGGCGAGACTACTCCGACCTAGAAGCAGGACTAAAATTCAGTCCTAAAAGCGAAGCTGAGCTCAACCATTAAGGCGAAGCTCACACCCACATATCTTTGATTACCAATCGAAGCAATTCAAAGTATTTCGAAATCTGAACCATCCTATTACAGATGTACAAAAAAAAACTTTGAAGAGGGTTTGTTGACACATTAAAAAAGATAAACTCAATACAATTTTTCAACTACTCAGAATGATGTCCAACTTATCGACATTTAAAAAAAAATAAGCTGCGGACAAGCTGATGACCAATTAACAAATCCCGAGGGACAAAGGGAAGCTTAGGCCCCGCTGATTCAGTGAAGCAGACAACAGGCCAAATACTGCTTTTTGAGGTTGAGTCAGCTCAATACTCAGCCTCGCACGAGCCCAAGGTGCTAGCCTCACTCCAGAGGCTAAATTATCTAACTTTGCCTTGAAGCCCTTCAAAACTCAGTAACGAGCCAAGTGTTAGCTTCGCCTGAAGCTCAACATAGCCGCACAGGGTTAATTTCTTAGCTTCGCTGAAGCTGTGACAGCTCTAATTAAGAGCTTTTAGCCCAGCGTGCGGAGCTAAACCTAGCCCCGCACGAGGTTACATCCAGTCCTGCGCGGCTTTCTATGCTTCTATGATAGGGTTGGCCAGGTCAAACTTTTAACCTAATATTTAAGGGCTAACCCCACTATGTTGTAGGGTTAATGCCACGTTAAGTGGGCGGTTACACCCGCCTACTTCGCCCCACGTTCAGTAGAATGGCCAGGTCAATAGGCCACTTTTAGGCTCGCGCGAGCCTATCTAGCCTCGCATGCGGCTCATTTTAGCCTAGTGCGAGTGTTATAGCCTCGCGTGAAGCTCAAAACAGCCTTCGGCGCGAGGCTAGCTGATTATTATCAGTCATGACTGAATTTTAGGGGCGGTTACACCCCTCTAGAGCCTATAATAGCTCATCTGAGAATGAGCTCGGAGGGGGGATCAAGAGGCATGCAATCAAAGAGAGAGCAAAATAGGAGAGGCTAGAAGGCATCGAGAGAGCTAACAAGGCTAACTTTTTCTAATTTTTCAAAAGCTGCAGATAATACTTCTCTAAGTCTAAGGTGTTGATACTTCAAGACCTTCCTTTTTCTAGGAATCTCCGGAACCAGGCGAGAAGGAATTCCCAAGTAGTAGCATTCGAAGACGATCAATCACATCATCAATGGGACAAAGTGGTCGCGCGCTGATCAGATTCCCACCGGCACACTTTCCCAGAATTTTCAAAGGAGATCTACTTGTAATTTTCTTTTTTTCTTTAAAGAAATACTTATAATTTTACTCCTCAATATTTTGTAAGTTTTTCCTTATTGATTTTCAATGGAAACAATACTAATTCCTTACCATACAGTCTCATCTAGAATCTATCAGAATCTCATCCACTGATATTATATCTGTAACTGATCCATCAAATCATAATCTCGACGTAGTCATCGGGAACATGCATATCAATTCCACGTCAGAGTAAGGACACGGCATATGACCAGTCTAATAAACAAGTAATCAGTTCTCTCATCCTATTGATCTCTCTAATACTCTAAGTCATCAATAACTGAGATCAAATAATAACTGCTACCAAACTCTAAATATATAAGATCACCGATCAACGAAATTACTATTATAATAATTCTATCTCTATAAATGAATAACAACAATAAGACTCAATCATGACTATCAGTCTACTGGTATCCTCGAGGTCAATTAAGTGAACAAATACTGAAATAAATTAAGAGTAGAACATTCTCAAGCAATATGGAATTTAGAATACCTCTACGACTGATAATCAACATCTACAAGATCATCAATAATCAATCTAAATCAAGATCATAAGTAAGAAGTGTAATATCCTCGATCAGCATGAAATCTAGATCATCTCTACATCTAGTAGTCAATATCAATAAATTCATCAATACATCAGTCAAACTCATCAATGCGAGAATCCAAAAATAATAGCTCCTAACAGTCCAAAAGTCAATCCTATCATATACATCAGAGTCAAGGTTGTCATATTCAAACATCTGATCATCATTCCACCATCGCACATCTCATCTATATATTAATCAAGATTCCAATAAAAGAATATGAAGCTCCAGTCAATCCCAACTCTAAATAAGTCTGTACCAATTCTAAATCAGGAAAGTTTGTCTATCGGTATAGCAACATGATATCTACCTATCCACAATATCCAAAAGAGTTCCGGTCGAAATAATCACCAACAATTGCCAATAAACACTATACATAAAATATGTCCTCTATCCTCAATATGAAGTACGCCAATTGATTAATAGATCGAATCAAGTCACAGTCTACTGTAAACCACAACTAATCCTGAATCAATATTGGCAAACAACTGTCACGTGAAATGACGTTGATAAGCGTTCAAATAAACTGTATAATTAAAGTATACACTCACTGATATCATATGAAATGGTACGAATAATCATACTGGTAAAATAAATCAGATGGTCACATGAAATGATATAAGTAACATATAAATAACACTAACAATGATAAATAAGGAAATGATATAAGAGCAAACACTCACATGAAATGACGGATTTTGGATCCGAATCACTGTCTGGTCTTCACTACATGAACCGGTGTGGATCTCCAGATCATCTCATAGGTCGATTTTCGAATCGCCAGTGTATCAGGTCCATAAGGGGGCACAAATCCGAATCTCCCAAAACCAAGTTCGGGTCGTACGAACAAGTCCGTACTCAGTGCAACATGTAACCAAATACACATGAACTCACACGAATACAGATATACATATGTACTGGTATACATCCATACACATATACACAACACTATACATATATACACTAATACATACATACGTACACATATACTCTTACATATACCCATACATACATAAAAACACTCACGCACACCCATCAACACACATAACATAAGTTAATTACACACATAATCACACATTAACACATGCATGCACAAACGTATATTAATACACACATATAATTAAAACACCCACACTAATTAAAACATACAGATTAATATACAAGAATGAGAAAAGGGGAAAACATGAGAGAGAAAAAGAAGAGCTTAGGTTCGGGTTGAAGGCGCTGTTGGAGTGTGCTGGCAAGGTCGTAGTGGTCGATGATGAAGGCGGGAGGAAAGAGAAGGAGGAGATGGTCATCGTGGAGGGGTCGACGGCTAATCGGAGAGGTGGAGCAGGCCAAGGGGATCTGCAGCAGGGCACAGGGCTGCCAGCGCTGTGCAAGGCTAGGGGGAGGAACTGCCAGTTGCCAAGTGGTGCGCTGGACTGCTGCAGCTGTCGGAGATGCGCAAGGAGAGTGTGGCATGGAAGGAAGGGCAAACTAGGGGTGTTTGTGCAGGCCAAGGCATGGGGGAGTAAAGTGCGTCAGGGCTGTTGGTTGTGTCGGGGGAGAGATGCACACAGCTATGGTTGGAAGGGCTGTGCACAGAGGTGGGGGTCTCGGCTAGGTGTGCGTGCAACGAGGTTGTAGTGCGTGGCCAAGAAGGTGCTGCAAAGTAAGGCTCGATGGAAGGGGGACTCAGTTGTGTAGGGGTGTTGCTCCATGCTCTGCCGAGGGGGTGGAGGATTCGTTGTGGTCCTGAGCTGTTGGAGAGGAGCTCCGGTGGTTCTCTGGCAAGGGGCTCCAGGCTGTGGTGGAGGGAGCTCACAACTTGGTGTTGGGGCTGTGCGCCATGGGGGTGAGGAGATGGGAGCGCGGGGAGGGTGGATCACAGCGAAGGTACGACCAAGAGAAGGAGGTAGCTCTGGGTCGTTGGGTTGAGCGGCTCCGAATGGGGAGATGGGAGGACTGGCCATGGCTCTGGCCATGTGATGGTGCGGTAAGGAGCAAGGGAAAGATGTAGATGGAATTGATAATTAGGGTTAGGGTTTATGTTAGGAGGAGATTATATGTAGACGAAAAGAATGGGTTTGGGTTGTGGATCTAATGGTATTGGGTTAAGATTATAAGGTAATGGGTATAGATAATGAGTTTGAAAATTGGGTAGGAAATAAGAATGGGTATGGGCTAAAGGCTAGGGAAAAATAAAGATAATAATAAAAAGAAGGATAATAAGACAAAGTAATATTAATAACAAGAATAAGAACAATAACAAAATAATAATAATATTAATAATAATAAGAATATTATATAATACTAATATTAACAACAACAATAGTTAACCATAATATTAATAATAAGAATACCAATAACATTACATAAATATAACAATAATAGTAATAACAATAACACTAATAATAATAAATAATAATAACTACTGCTAATAATAATAATTAAAAATAAGAATAGTTATAGAAATAATAGTAAGAAGTAATTAGATATATTGAAAGAAAATAATGGTAATAATATATAAAGCCAAATTACCATTTAATATTAAAAATAATTTGTGCATTTAATAGTAATAATAAATATAAACCAAGTTAATTAATAAATAAAAATTATAGCAAAATAAATATTTAGAAGATTAAAATACCGTATTATTAATTAGGGATATTATAAAACCACCACCCATTATCTAATTAAACCCCTATATATAATCGCATCATCTAATTATTAACCCTAAACCTAATCAAAACCCTAATCTATCTTTTCTTCTCCTTCTTCCCATCATATGCTGCCACCTCCCCATCTTTCTCCATCTTCATGGCACAACAAACCACGCCAGCAACAGCCACATTGCACCACTTTCCTCCACCGGAGCGCCGTGCACGCCACCAGCACCCGCATCTTCCCCAACCCTCGACAACCTCCGCCATGACCTCTCCTCCCTCCTTGCCTCAGGCCGTGAACACTGCAGCCACCATGCAAACCCTTCCTCCTCTTCCTTCCTCCCCTATGTGATAGCCCAGAGCCCTTCCTCCATCTATTCTCTTCATCTTCCAAGCAACGCCAATCCTTCCTCCTCTTTCGAGCAGACAACCACCACCCCACGCCATTTCCACCACCATCTATGCACACCCATGCCAACCCGAGCACACCTCCATGGCGTGAACTTCCCCCCAAGCTGGGGCTCTTTTCCCCCTTGGCCGACTGTTGTTCCCTTCACCGGACTCACCGCAGCCTCCGCGAGTCCTCCGGCAACCCTCCTCGCATCTCTGGTGAGATATGCACCCCTTCTCCTCCGCGGCCTCCACCTCCGCCGGCACTGCTTTCCATGGCCGAGCCTACACCCCTTGTCGTTAGTGCTCTGTCTTTTTCTCTTGTATTTTGTGTTATATTAGTGCATTGGTTGTGTTTTAATTAAAGGGTAGTGCATATTTATGTATGTATGTATTATGGGTGAATGTATGTGAGTGTGTTTAGTTGTGTGTGGGTATTTTGGGGTGCGTGGGTATGTGTGCATTAATTACATGAGTGTGTTATATTTATATTAATAAGTATAGTTAGTGTAGGGGGTGTGTGTGTGTGATATAGTATATATAGTTGTGTGTGCAAATATGCATGAATGTATGTTGTATGTTAGGTGTGTATGTGCATATATTTGTATTCGTATGAGTTCATGTGTTTGGATACATGTTGCAGTGTTGCAGACTCATTCGTGTGGTCCGAATCGGTAACAGGAGACCCGGATCATATCCAGATTGGTATTCGCTATGGAGCCGATACACTAGCTATTTGAAAACTGATCCATGGGATGATTCAGAGATTTGTGCCAATTCGTATAGTGAAGACCGGAAGACGATTCAAATTCAAAATTGCGTCATTTCATGTGAGTGTTTGTTTATTAGTGTATTTCAATTTTAGCGTTTCATCTTATTATTTCATATGAGTTTACATATTATTCTACATTATTCTTTTCATGGTGGCAACTACTGTTATATCATGATGCTCTGATATTGTCTTATTGATATATCTTGTACCCTGTTATCAACACTATTATCATTTTGTTCCGGTATTCTAGGCGATCGAGTGATAGACATAACTTTTTCTTATTAATAATACCAGATGAGAATTAAATTGTAAATTTGAGATTAATTAAATGAGAAGTTGATATATTGATATATTGGGTCTTTATAGTGGGGCCGGTCATGGATTACTATACTATAGGAGAGTTGGATCTTGGTGATGGTAGATCAGACATATCTTTGATGTCAAATATATTTGGATCGATATTCGTCACTGAAGTATTATTGTTTCATTAGTCGTTATTTAGCGGTATACATTTGGATCAGACCTTGTTGTGATACATTAAGACCATGATCTGATTAAATTGTGAGGTCGGATTGGTTCTTGATTATAAATTAACATTGGATTTTGTGTGAATTATTTATCAGAGAGTTGGCCTACCTTACTTGATGATTCAGACGAGAGATAGATTGTATATTGAGAAATATCATATAGGGTTGTGGTTTCATTCATAAGCTGGATTTTTAAACTTGGATTTGTCAGGGGACCGTGTTGGAGTAGAGTTTGACTTGAGGTTGGTGTAGAGTTTGACTTGAGGTTGGAGAATAGTGTAGATTGGATTGGGCAGGACTAGTTGAACATACTTTTATACAGTTGAGTTATTACTTGATTTTTGAATCGGCGATTGAGTTTGATTGAAGTGGGTATATTAATAATCTTGCCCGGATTGGATATAAGGATTGGTTAGGGTAGGTGAGTAGTTATATTTGTTGAGACTTGGATATGTCGGTGACTTAAAGGATGGATATATCGATGACTTGAGGATCAGAGTAGATTGATAAGGTGAGAGAACTGATTATTGATTCATTGAGATGGTCGGTTACTGTACCAGATTACTTTGACATAGATTGATACTTGATGTTCACGATGGTTGTATTGAGACTATAGGTTGATGATCAGTTACTATTGTATTCTAGTGTAGATGGATGAGATGTTGATCAGTTCTAAATAAGACTGTCTATTGAGCTGCATCCAGACCTATTATTGTATTAATTCATGTTACTGAAAGTTACTGAGAAAGTATTGTTAGACCGTAACCCCATGTACAGTCCTATTATTCATCGTATACACGGTTACTGATACTATTTACTGTCCTTATTACTGTTCACCGTATATACGATTGCTGCTTTCTGTTACTGTATTGTTACTGTCACTGTATCGTCTCAGTATTCTAGTAACATGTATATTGACTGATTTAACTGAATTGAATAATAATATAAATGGATAACTTACACTAGAATTGGGAAAATTGATGGAGGAGACAACGTTTATATTTTTGGTGGACCTAGGACACAGGTTGCGCAGCCGAGATAGGGTTCCACTACAGAGTTCATGAGGATGACTCACATCCCATATTGTTACTGTTGTACTGTTACTATAGTACCTGGCGGTACGATTTGATTCAGCGCCAAGGATTTGAGTCATGGTCCAGGGTATGTATTGAAAGTACACCTAGAGGGGGGAATAGGTATATGGCTAATCTAATGACAAATGATGCGGAATTAAATATAATTGTAACACACTTAGTGTAACCAAAGAGTGTAACCGAATTCGTGGTGAAGGGCTCTGAGCTCTCCTCTAAATTCCTCTAAATAAGAGTTGAGGTGCTATGCAAAGCTCTCTTGGTTCAACACTAGTGAGGCACACAAACAATGCCAAGCATATATATAATATGAATATGATGCAATGCAAGATAAAAAAGAAAGAGTTAGAGATGTGGATCAATCGCAAACAACGAGATATGTTTCGAGATTCGAGCCACTGTTCTACTTCCCCGCTTTCACACAGAAGGACTTCCACTAAATCATCAACACAAGACTTCCCACATAGGGAACCTCCACTGAGGATTTGGGTAATACAAACTAGGAGTACACAACTCCTCTCTCCAACAAACCCAACCTCTACACAAGAGGCAAGGCACAACAACTATCACCTTTACACTTAGAGGGATGGACACTTAGCCAAATAATAATCACCTCACCTAGAGGGATAAGGCTCAAAGCCAACACTCCAACATTCTCCTCTACACTTAGAGGGATAAGGCTCAAAGCCAACACTCCAACCATCTCCTCTACTCTTAGAGGGATAACAACCAACTCAAACACAACCTTCACAATCACCTCTATATAAGAGGGATAACAATAAACCCAAATAGAAGGAGGTTCACAACTCTTGGTGGTCTCACTCAACCACAAACCAATTTTCTCACAAAAATAAGATCATATAGATAGGATAGATATGATAGCTCAAGTGTGAGAATACAAGGTGTTTAAAAATCAAAACACAAAGAAAATTACTTGAAAAAAATGCTAGATAAAGATAGAAATGAAGATCAAACCCAATATCCCAAATACTCTAATTTCTTTGAGTTTTTCAACCCTTGAAAACAAATAAAAATAAAATCTTTTAACCAAAAACTCTTTTAAAAACTTGCTGTTAAACACTTGTAAAGGTGAAAAAATTGCTCTCTAAAAACTTGTTGAAAACAACTCAAGAGAAGGCAATATATAGCCTCTCAAAAATCTGCCCGTTGGCAGTCTGGAAAGGGCAGAATTACCCTTCTGGTTGATCGCGCGGTCGACCGGCCAACTGTCATTTTTATTACCATTGTGTCTCCGGTCGATCGCCCGATCGACCGGGCCAAAGCCAACGGTCGACCGCCGATCGACCGGCCCCCACCCGAGAGTGGGGTGCTTTCAGTCGGTCGACGCGCGGTCAACCGGCTGAATAGGCTGGCCTTTGTGCACGTCCCGTGCACATCGGTCGACCGTGCCGCTAGTCTGGTCGACCGCCAATGCACTCTGGCTGAGATTTTGGGTATTAAAAACTTGTCTTTTTAATTTCAATTAAATCTGATAAAATCACATAAATTTCACAAAAATAAGTTCTTATAAGATCTTTGATATACAAATATGTATGACTAAAATTCAACACATATTATAAACAATTTGAACCATTTTTGTGATATTGAAATTTGGCTTTAAAAAAAATCGGTATTTTCCCAAACTTAGATTTTTGGAATGGAAAACCGTTTTCTCTAAAACTCATGTAAATAAAAAAATATGATATTGAAATAACTTTGAAGCATATTATTTATGGATAGAATCTAATATACATATAAGATATATATATATATATCTATGTTTTTGACATGAAATCCAAAACCGGTTAAACCGAAAATCAAAACCAATAAACTTTAAACTTGTGTGTGTGAACTTGAGCATATCATACTATCTACCTTTGCACAAGATTTAAACATACTAAACTAAAGAAACCGAGGTCTTATTATAGAATTCCTTCTCCAAGTCGACTCGATCCAAACGCGATCCAACGAGCTTGACTCCAACCGAGCACTAGATGCGATCTTGACGCGCGAGCTCTTAAATCTACATGTGAAAGTTTTAAAACTCCTTTGTTGAAGCTAAACACCTACTAATATCTTGGTCAATCACTGAAGCTATTTAAATATAAGATTATTAGTAAACAATATGTAATATCCCTAATTAGAAATACTGTATTTTCATTTTTCTAAAGTATTTATTTTAATTTACTGATTATTTTTTTGTTTAATCAACTTAATTTATTGTTGTTTTTTTATTTTTTTCTTCTTGTGATTATTATTATTAAATATGCAAAATTATTTTGGGAGTATTAAATATTAATTTGGCTTTACATTTACTGTTATTATTTATCAGCATATTTAATTACTAATTACTATTAATTCTATTTTGATTATTAATTATTTTTTTAGTAGTGGTTGTTACTATTAAAATTTATTTCGGGTATTATTATTAATTTACTAGTATTATTATTATTATTACTACTTGTTTTAGTAGTAGTTGTTATTACTATTGATGATTACCATTATTAGTATTGCTAATTATTATTGGTGTTAGTATTATTTATTATTTTGATATTAGTATTAATATTAGTATTATTATTATTGCATTTCATGTCCCTATACCCGTTAGCCTATACCCATACCCAATAAGCCTATTACTCATTAGCATTAACCCATTACCCTTTACCCATTTGGATCCAACCCAAAACCCGTTACCCATACCCAATAACCCATCCTATATAATCCTAAACTTAATCCTAATCAAAGCCCTAATCCCCATCTCCTTCTCATGCTGCCGCCTCCTCCCTAGATCCATGACATCCTCTTTGGTAGCAGCACAACCCGCGGTCACCACCGCCGCCTCCCTGGCCGTGCTCCCTCTCTCACTCGGCAACACCCTCGCACCCCCATCCAGCGCCCCTTCCCTTCGTTGCGTGCGCATCCAGCGCAGCAACAGCAGCTCCTCCATGCCATCTCCAACCCCGCACACCTCCGACGAGACCCGGCAACATCCGCAGCCTCCTCCAAGCCCCGGCAGCCGGCCGAAAATCCGCCCCAACAACATAGCAACCAGCAGCTCCCTCCTTGCCGCGAACACCTGGCGCACAACCCCTCCCTTTGGGCATCTCCCCATCCAACTCGGGATGCTCCTCCACGGCCTTCCCTCACAGCCGAGGACAGCCCAACAGCCGTACCACCATCTCCCCAACACCAGCCCCTTGGTCACGACATTTCCAGGCCATGCCCATGCCTCTTGTCGTGAGCCATCCATGGCAACAACCCCAACGACGAGTCCCAAATCCCATTGGCCGAGCACCCTGCGCGCCCAGGTCCCTATGCCGAGACTCCCTTGCTGTGCTTCCTCTCTCTCTTTACATGTTTTATTTTCTTTGTAAATGTGAGTGTATTAATTCATATGTGTTTGGTTGTGTGTGGGAGACATCTTACTCCGAGCCATTTTTCGGCTCTCCATGGACCGCCGTGGATCACCGTGATGAGAGCGAACGCACCCACGTCCTTCATGGTGAGATGCTCTATCCAACGGACACCCTCCGCGGCCCCGGACGCCTCCGCCAGAGCCTCCGTCGGTGCGCCGCAAATCGGCTCGAGGTTAGTGTATTTATTAGTGTAAGGGGTAATCTTGTAATAATTGGGAAGTTAATTAAAATGTGTGGGTTTGTGTGTGTGCGTGAGTGAGTGTGCTTGGTACATGATGTGGATGCATGCATGTATATGCATGTATTTATGCATGAATGTGTAATTTAATTATGTGTGTGTTAGTTTAGTAATTAATAAGTGGGTCTTAATTAATATGTTTTATTTATATATGTCTTAATTAATTAATCATGCATGTGTTTTATTTATATAAATATATAATATGTATGCATGTAGTATATATGTATGTGTGCATGAGTGGTGATATGTATGCATGTATATGCATGGATGGGTGTTGTCCATTAATGTTTGCATACATGTATATACTTTTATATGTATGTATGTTTACATGGATAGTGTTGTAATTATTTGTAAGTATTCATGTGTGCATGGACTTGGATGTGTGCGTGAGTTTGGGTATGGGTGCGTGAGCATGAATGAGTAGACATTGGATATGTATATAGGTGTGGGTACGTATACCCGATGTATATACACATATATAGGTCTTTATGTGTGGGTATATGTGTATATATGCATGATTATGCGTGAGTATGTTTGTATATTATATGTATATATATAAGTGTATGTATTTATATTAATGTGTGTTGGTATTTATTTAAGTATGCATGTATGTTGGTGTATACGTATACTTGTATACGTATATATGTGGGTGTACATGTATGTGTCTGTGTGCTCGGGAGTGTGTTTAATATATATTTATATTTATTTGTATGTTTGGTTGCGTGTTACAGTTTTCGGATCCGTTCGGTGAGATCCGGACTCGTTGCAGGAGACCGGACCCGATCCGGATTCGTGCTCGTTGTGGACCCGATACAATGGTGATTCAAAGAACGATCCATGGGATGATCCGTAGATCAGTACCAGTTCGTGTAGTGAAGACCAGACGGCGATTCGGTTCCGAAACCGCGTCATTTCATGTGAGTGTTTCACTTCTTTGTTTAATTTTATTTAATTCTATTTTGTGAGTGTTTCACTTCTTTGTTTAATTTTATTTAATTCTATTTTGTGAGTGTTTCACTTTTTATTTAATTTTATTTAATTGTATTGTGAGTGTTCGTTCTTGTGCAATTCCTTATTCACCGTTGTCGGTATGCATTTACATTTACACTTATCATTTCATGTGACTTTCTGTTGTATTTTACTAGTTTGATTACATGTACTACTTCATGAGACATCCATGATTATTCACGTTATTTACATAGTTGATAGGAGCTTGTATCTGTGCCATTTCATTGGTAGTTTATCGTTGCTGGCTTAGGCCGTTTTGATACCCCTTAGACTGTGACTTGACTCAGCTCGATCTTGAGGCTGATTGATTGATTATACATGATATCTACCTGATACTATTTTCCATGTTACTTAGCTACTGGGAAAATATTGTTACACGGTAACAACAACCTCATGTTGTACTTGTTACATATTCCTGTTATACCGGTATCCTGTTCATTGATATTATGTATTCCTGTTATACCGGTATCCTGATTGCATGTTGATATTGTTACCGTGACTACCACCGAGTTATCCTAGTGATTCAAGTAACATGTATATTAAGTAATTTTGATAAACTAATAGCATGATATTAAACAATTTACACTGGGATTGGGGAGATTGATGGAGGAGATAGCGTCTGTATTTTGGGTGGACCTAGGATTTTGGTTGCGCAACCGAAAGAAGGTTCCACTGCAGGGTTCCCGTGGGGTGACTGGCACCCCTTCCTATTCTTGTTATACATGTTATACATGTACCTATTCCTGTTATACATGTTCCTGACTACCTTGCGGTAGGTCCTGGTTCAGCGCCAGGAGTCTGGGCCATGATCCCGGGTATGCACGGTACCCAACTAAAACACAGACAATATCTCCAACCGATCAGTTTCAATAACTGAGGACATCGATTAGCATATGTGGTAGGCATAGTATGGGATGCGTCTATTGCATGTGACAATTGGTGTTCGCTGACATAATAATAATAATAAACTGTTAATGTATTGTGACTAACCGTGATCACCCGACTGTATATATATGTATAAACTATGATAGATATAGGATTGTACACCAGACTAGTGACATGTGCTAGGTTATACCTTCAGTATCAGTTGCTTGTTTACAGTTATGATAGTTGACTTTTATCTTCATTCATGCTATGCAGTTATCTGTTTATCATGTTATTTAGTTATCTTCTGTCTGTAGTTTATCTAGTTATTATTCTGTGCACATTGGTTATAGGCACGAGCTCTCCCCTTTACACACACACTCACCAGGTTGCTTTCTGACGACCCTTGATTTGCACGTCCAGATATTAGACGCTTTGTTTCTATTGTGCAGGTGTTCGAGGAGACGGTAGCTTCGTGAAGAGCTGGAGCTTCTCCCTATTCGATTCCGGTATTCTTATCTTTCTTGTCTTCATATTATTTCCTGATTCTCATTATATCAGATTCATTTGTTATTCCAGTTCTTTATTCATATGATATCATGCGTGGATGCTTATATGTATTATTGCAGTGGTCGTTGACTCATTATAGTATAATTTATAACTTGTTTCGGGTTACTTAAGATTTAGCGCGTATACGTGAGGTATTTTCCTTGCGTATATGCGTCGCCGACTCGTGTTGCGTCTCCGCTCCAGCATATTTTGGGAAGCGGGGTGTGACACAATAATTACATGAGTTAATCATCAATAAAATTAGAGTGATGGGCCACTGCGCCAACAATCTCCCCCTTTTTGATGATGACAAAACTTATGGAGTTATATATGTATGGATTAAAGTTAAGCTTCATAAAGCTCCCCCTTAACTCATGCATAGCAATAAACAATAAAGATATTCAATGAATGTATAAACCAAATAACACATATATACATAAATGAAGAATACTTCTCCCCTTTTTGCATAAACAAAACATATATGCTCTGATACCAATTGAAAAATAAACATGCATATATAAATTCTCAAAATTCTTCTTCCTCTTTTGTATAAAATAAGAAAATGAAATAAACATGCATATAAATGACATAAACATGTATATATAAAACTCTAAATTTCTCTCCCCCTTTTTGTCAAATCATCAACAAAGGGGCATAAATAAAAAAAATTTCTCCCCTTTTTTGTCAAATCATCAATAAAGGGGCATAAATAAAAAAATTTCTCCCCTTTTTTTGTCAAATCAAACAAGAGGGATGCATATGCGATATACATTCATGAAGAAGAGAGACGTAAAGTTAACTCCCCCTGCATACATGCATTACATGAAAAAGAGATGACTAAATCCTAATCACATAACGCATAGTATACAATGTATAAAAGGAGATGTGAAGCTCCCTTTACACACGTATAAGACATAGAGAAGAGAGATCAAGCTCCTCAATATGAGATACACTCAACATGAATT
This sequence comes from Agave tequilana, assembly GCA_038442645.1. NCBI lineage: Eukaryota > Viridiplantae > Streptophyta > Magnoliopsida > Asparagales > Asparagaceae > Agave > Agave tequilana. The sequence goes on along the minus strand of JAVJIF010024962.1, from coordinate 23,623 downwards.
TATATATAGAGAAGACGTTAAGCTTCCCTTACATACAAGCAAAACATATCAAAACACTTATGATAGATACCAATTGAAAAATTTATCAATTTATGAAAAAAGTATATATCGAAAGATTATGATACCAATTTATGATACCAATTGAAAACAAAACATTTTTAAGATACCAATTGAAAGTAAACAAAATTTTAAGATACTAAAAGATACCAATTGAAAATATCTTGATATCAATTTAAAATGTCTTGTAAATTTTGATATCAATAGAAAATGAACCATTGTATGTTTTTGATACCAATTGAAATATATATATTGAAAATCTTGATACCAATTGAAAGTAAAAACCAAATTATTTTAGGTAAACATAACTCATATCAATATAGATACCAGTTTAAAATGATACATGATACCAATATTGAAATGTTAGCATATACTAAAACAAAGTATTTTTCATCATAAAGAATGGGAGTAAGATACCAATTGAAAATAAAACCGATTAAAAGATAAAACATAAATTTTCTCCCCCTTTATAAAATACTAATAAAAATAATGCATAAGCTTGTATAAGATATCAATTGAAAAATAATGACATTAAGGACTAAATCAAGCTGAGCATAAACATAATTTGTGCTTTAAGATGTAAAGATATTGTAAGCACAATCAAGTCACATATATATGTATGAAAATGTAAATACCAATCGAAATTGATACTATTTGAAGTTTGAAGTATACATATATAGAAAACAAAATATGAGTATACAAAAAATATCAATTGTGATACCAATTGAAAATATAATGAGGATCAAGTGTATAACTCACAATTACCTCCCTTTTCATGCACATGTTTAAAGGATTTTTAATTTGAGTATACAAGGCATGGTCGCTCATCCAGCCGCCCTTAGAAGGAAGGGGTTTTCATAAATAGGATTTGAAAATAATTTAAGTATAATTGAAAACTCTTCTAAAATGAAGAAATACGCAACTAGTTTTATGATAATCTTGAAAACTAGTATGAAGTTCTTCAAGTAAGGAATAAAACAAGTATATATATCCATGAAAATATGAAAATCACTCAACAATTGACACTCAAAGTCTATAAAGCACATATAAGACTCATGAAAATAAAGTCATGAGAAAACATCAAGTAATGTGAGTGTAAAAGAATTATGTGAAAAGCATAATCATGAAAATACGCAATAAAGCTCATATGAAATTCCTTACCAAAAAAATGAAACTCATCAAAACTAAATATACTTCAAGGTATATGTATGTTTAGTTAAAACTAGAAGTATACATACATATCCCAAACACAATTGAGTCTATAATAGAATTTGCATGAAGGCAAGTGACTCAAGGGTATACATGTATATCCAATAGTTTTTAACAAAATTACCATATATATGAAACTAAATACATTATTATGAAAAACATGTACGAAAAATAGGGAATACAAGTCAAAATGCAAGAATCATGAAAACTAAATTATACTTGTACATCTAATGGGTACAAATGAGTAATTAAGCACAAACATATAATAATCAATTTGTGGCTCACTAGTTGTACAAGTATATACACAAGTTTTAATGAAAACTACATCTAAACATGTAATCAAAACATGAAGCATAAAATTATAAACAAAAACCAATATGATCATTGTGTTAAATGCACATGTCTTAGAGCTATGATATACACAACAGCTAAACTAAAGTGAGAACACAAAATAATAATCTATATGAACATGGGTGTATCTCAATACTATATATGTATGTCACAAGTCTAATCATCATGGCATTTAATATAATAATCATGAAAAATTAAAACATGCTAAAAATCAACAATATGAAAGCATGTAAACTAAATGAGAGTTAGAGATAGTTACCAAAACTATTAGGGCATATTTTTAGATCTTCAAACCATGGTAGTCTTCCCACCAAACTCCCCTTGAAAGTGTTGCATCCAAAAGTGTTATCATTTTAGCTCAGAACGCATCCACCATCAAGGCACCAATGCCCTCACGTCAAGCGAGAGCCCACACCTACATCAAATAAATAGGAGTATATTTTTGTACCCATACTCTATTGGGTCCATAGGGGTTAGCACCTTTCCTAACCCAAACAAACTTGTTTGCAAAATTTGAAGTATGTGTCCTATCATAACAAAATTTTGCAAGGTGACCCTTACGTCCACAATGTGTACATGTGTACACATGAGTATACATGGTGTTATTTGTGTGAACATGAAAGGCATGTGTATTCCGTGTATGGTGTGTATGAACATGTGGTGCATATTTTCTTTCGAAACATAGATTCTAATTTTTTGTGATCTAAAGCACATTGGCTCAAAGTGGAGCCCAAACAATTTTTACTCTTCTTTAAAACATATATATCATTTTCAATAATAGAAGAAGAGGTGGAGCATGCAATAGGTACACTAGATGATGAAGCTATAGTAGCATGGCAAACATGGGAATCTAAATCATTTTTCAAGAAAATATTTTCCTTAGAAACCAAATCCAATTTCTTTGAAATTAAAACAATTTTATTTTTCAAAGATTAATTTTATTTTAAAACAGAATTGAGTTTTGAAGACAAAGCCTCATTTTTCTTCAAAATCTCATCACAATTATTTTTGTTTTTCAAAATTTTGTTTTCATTTAAAACAAGGTCGAGTTGAGATTTCAATGAGTCCTTTTCATTAGAAATCTCATCCCTCTCTTGCAAAGCTATATTAAGTTTTGAAAACAAATCCTTATTTTCTTCTTTTATTTTAAAGGTTTTCTTTTTCAAAACTTGATATTTTTCTAGTAAGTTTTCACAAACTAAAGATAGTTCTTCATTTAATGCATCAGCATCAACAAAATCATCACTTGAAGAACTAGCACAATCATCTAGATGGGTGTCCGATTTTACCTCAAGGGAGTTATTCCCTTGGACCATATAACAAGGTTGGTCGGACTCATCTCCACTAGATTCCTTCTCCATAATGTTTGGCGTTTGAAGCTTTGGAGGGGTGAAAGTGTTCCACACTGTAAAAGCGGAATCACAATGAGAAACCATATATAAATATTCTTTGCTTAGTGTGTTTTTAAGTGCCATTAAGGCTTGTGCATTGGCCTCTATATACTTGCTATTACCAAGATTAGATTTCTTGTAGCGGTAAGGTAAACATGCAAGCCTAGGGTTTTTAAGTAAGCACTCATTATAAGCTTTCACATATCGATGATAGAAAAATCAAACATGGGAGGGGAAAGGTAATCCATGAGTGTGTGTAAACAAATATGTGTGCAAATGTAAAACTAGATTAGCTAACCAAGATCTCATTCCTAGGTGGTTAAACCTCATATCAGGAGCGTAGGTTCTGATACCAATTGAAAGTACACCTAGAGGGGGTGAAAAGGTGTATGGCTAATATAATGACAAATGATGCGAAATTAAAGAGTAATTGTAACACACTTAGTGTAATAAAAAAGTATAGCCGAATTCCCAGTGAAGGGTTCTGTACTATCTTCTCTAAATTCTTCTAAATTAGAGTTAAGGTACTATGTAAAGCTCTCTTGGTTCAACACTAGCGAGGCACACAAACAATACCAAGAATATATATAATATGAATATGATGCAATGCAAGATATAAGAGAGAGAGTTAGAGATAGTGGATCAATCACAAATAACAAGATATGTTTCGAGGTTTGAGTCACTGCTCTACGTCCCCGCCTTCACACAGAAGGATTTTCACTAAATCGTCCACATAGGACTTCCCACACAGGGAACCTCCACTGAGGATTTGGGTAATACAACTAGGAGTACACAACTCCTCTCTCCAACGAACACAACCTCTACACAAGAAGCAAGACACAACAACTATCACCTCTACACTTAGAGGGATGAGCACTTAGCCAAACAACAATCACCTCACACTAGAGGGATAAGGCTCAAAGCCAACACTCCAACAATCTCCTCTACACTTAGAGGAATAACAACCAACTGAAACACAACCTTCACAATCACCTCTACACAAGAGGGATAACAACAAACCAAAATAGAAAGAGGTTTACAACTCTTGGTGGTCTCACTCAACCACAAACTAATTTTCTCACAAAATAAGATCCTATAGATAGGATAGATATGATAGCTCAAGTGTGAGAATACAAAGTGTTTGGAAATCAAACACAAAGAAAATTATTTGGGGAAATGCTAGATAAAGATAGAAATGAAGATCAAACCCAATTCCCAAATACTCTAATTTTCTTTGAGTTTTCCAACCCTTGAAAGCAAATAAAGATAAAATCTTTTAGCCCAAAAACTCTTTTAAAAACTTGTTGTTCAACCCTTGTAAAGGTGGGAAAAATTGCTCTCTAAAAACTTGTTGAAAACAACTTAAGAGAAGGCATATATATAGCCTTTCAAAAATCTGCCCGTTGGCAGTTTGGAAAGGGCAGAATTGCCCTTACGGTCGACCGCCCGGTCGATCAGCCAACGGTCATTTTTATAACCGTTGTGCCTCCAGCCGTCCGCCTGGTCGACCGGGCCCAAGCCATCGGTCGACCGCCCCGGTCGACTGGCCCCCACCCAAGAGTGGGGTGCTTTCAGTCGGTCGACCGCGCGATCGACCGGCCAAATAGGCTGGCCTTTGTGCACGTCCCGTGCACATCGGTCAAACGTGCCGGTTGACCGACCACTGATCCGGTCGACCGCCAGTGCAGTCTAGCTGGGATTTTGGGTATTAAAAACTTGTCTTTTTAATTTCAATAAAATCCCATAAAATCACATAAATTTCACAAAAATAAGTTCTTATAAGATCTTTGAAATACAAATATGTGTGACTAAAATTCAACACAAAGTATAAACAATTTGTACAATTTTTGTGATATTGAAATTTGACTTTAAACAAAAATCGGTATTTTTCAAAACTTGAATTTTTGAAATGGAAAACTGTTTTCTCCAAAACTCATGTAAATATAAAAATATGATATTGAAACAACTTTGATGCATATTGTATATGGATAGAATCCAATATACATATAAGATATATATATATCTATATTTTTGACATGAAATCTAAAACCGGTTAAACGAAAACCAAAACCAATAAACTTTAAACTTTTGTGTGTGTGTGTGTGTGTGTGAACTTGAGCATATCAATACTATCTATTTTTACACAAGATCTAAACATACTAAACTAAATAAATCGAGATCTTCTTGTAGAACTCCTTCTCTAAGTCGACTCGATCCAAACGCGATCTAACGAGCTTGACTCCAACTGAGTACTAGATGCGATCTTGACGCGCGAGCTCTTGAATCTACATGTGAAAACTCCAAAACTCTTTTGTTGAAGCTAAACACTACTAATATATTGGTCAATCACTAAAACTATTTAAACACACATTATTAGTAAACTATAACTACATGAGTTAATCATCATCAAAACTAGAGTGATGGGACACTTGAACAACATGCATGGGACCCATCTAAAGTATGAACAATGTCTCCAACCAATCAGTTTCAATAACTTAAGGACCATGATTGACACGTGAGTAGGCGTGTATGGGATGTGTTTACTGCATGTGACAGTTGGTGTTTGCTGACTTAATAAATGATAATAAACTGTTCATAATATATTGTGACTGATTTTATTCACCTTATACACGTATACCTTGTTGGACACCTGATTTTACACTGTACTCTAACACTGACTGACTCTACCATCTGATATATATAGACTGTGATAGATACATGATCTGATTATACATATGATTTTATAATTGACTGCTCTTATTACTGTCTATTTATGTTTTACTTGTTATTTTAGTATTTTTCTAGTATATATATTTCATAGTCTGTTCACTTTATATGCAGGTGCACCTTTCCCTTTATACTTACAAATTCACTGGGAGTTCTGACTCTCTGGATTTGTATATCCAGATCTGTGGCTATTTATTGTTGATCAGATATTTGGAGAGGATCACAGACATCTTGAAGAAACTGAAGTTTTCTCTATTTGATTACTGCTACTCTTACTTAACATTTATATCTGTTGATTCCTTATTCTCCATATATATCACTTTCAGTTGTCATTCCATTCCTTACTCATATGATGTCATGTGTGGACATTTATATATGTGTATTGCGGTGATATTGATTCATTTTAGATTTCTATATAGTATTATTCAGGTTACTTTACGCTTAGATATATGCGTAGGGTATTTTTCTCGCATATATACGTCGTCGACTCTCTTCGCGACTCTGTTTCCACGTATTTTGGGAAGCGGGGCGTAACACAAAGATTTAGAGTTAAGGTGGGGTGCAATGCCCATACAAGGTTGTGTGCAAAAATGTATTGTGGACACAATAAAAACTTCGACTTGAAGATGAAGGTAAAAGAACTCCATTAAAGATGAACACATAATGGTGTCTCATGGGATCAACACTGTGGACTGGTAGGTTCATGTTCACACAAGGAGCGATAATTAGTTTGTGATACACTCCACTCTGAGAGAGAGATTAGGAAAATCCATTGGAGGAGCAAAGATGAAGCAAGACAAGACCAAGAACAACTATGGGGTTTCAACGTTTTGAATTCTTTCGGATTGATTAAGGTTACGAAGGCCTATAAAAGGCCTAGTAACAAATGAAGTTCTTTTGTGAAGAAGAAGTACATGAAAACTCTCATGTCATGCTAAAAAGAAAAAAAGATACAAGGATCGAGTAGAGAGATACGATGAAGAATTCTTTGAACATCAAGGTACATTTAGGGAGTGATTATTTCATCGTAAAAGAGGGCGATACACTGATACTCATTAAAGTAAGGGATTCTATGATAGTGAGGTGAGTGATTATTGATGTTATACTAGTATCAAGATAAAGAGGGAAGGATTGTGATGTGAATTTGTTCTCTCGTAATTCATATTTGTAGTGATGCTACTCTTCCAATGGATGAAGATTGGGTTGACCGAACCACATTCATAGTTGTATTTTTTGTGTTTTTCTTCTGTGTCTGTTATGATTTTGTATGTATTGGTTCTCCAATAAATGACTCAAAGGCTAACGATTCCTCTCAGTTTATGAATCCTTAGTCAAAACAAATATCAATATTTGGATATGATAGAAACTTACACATAATTCACGAGTCAAGATGAATATGCTAAAATTTAGGCGCGGAAAATCAATCATAATATGAAACTTATGCTGATATTTTGATGCATGTTAACATGTGCACGGTACAAATAAGCATGAAGGATATAAAAATGTGAGACATGAGACACTTTTTTATGTATCTAGAAGAATACATGTGAACAGTGGACTAATTGAATCATTTGAAGTCAAGATATATTTGCATGACCACTAAATACAACCAACATAGGTGAAATGGACTCTCTTTGTATTAACTCTTTCCTTCCGAGAGTTGTTAGTAGTATTTGCCGCAGAAGCGTTCCGTACAACATAAGACTAGATATAATTTTAAAAACTTTGTAGTGGACAGTACATTAAATCAATTGAATTGTAGTATATAATTCAACAGTCAAATGAATTTTTTGATTGCCATAAAATTTAAAGTACACCTCCAATCTTCAGCGAGAACCTTCAGCGAGAACCGCTCGCTCAATTCTAGACAAAAACCCTCGTAGCTTCTATCAATTATTGACAATAATCCTATTATGTTAACTATAAAAAAAGTCAATGTTCAAGCGAATCATCCAGTAAGAGTAAATAAAGAAGGAGAAGAACAATTATTTGTGTAATGACCAGATACCACAGTCTATGATTTTTGGTAATGTTTATATAGACTTAGTGATACACTTTGATTACATAATTTTCTGTTGTTACTCTGATTGAGAGAATCAAGGAGAAATAATAGGATCTTCATTTTGTATTTCTTTCACATGGGCACGTGTTGCATGAGTCTCATGCTTCCTTTCTTCAAAATATGGATCCTTGATACATGGGATAGTTTCTTTCACATGGATCATCTGTTTTACATGGGTTTTTTCATGGAATGGATCCTTGATGCATAAGGCAGTTTCTTTCACACATGTCATATGTTTTACATGGATCACATTTTGCATTAGTCTCCTGTATTGATGCCACTAACACCCTCCCGCAAGCGAAGCGGGTTCGGAAAAACCGAGAGCTTGATCTTCAGTGTAGAAAACTTTGATGAGCTTAAAGGCTTAGTAAGGATATTTTCTAGTTGGTGTTTAGTGCTCACAAACCGAACATCCACGACTCTATTGGCAACATAGTCCCACACAAAATGAATGCCAATCTCAACATGTTTGGAGCGTGAGCGACGAATTGGATTTACCAAGAAATATGTTGCACCAAGGCTGTCACAGAGAACTTTTGGGGAGATTGCGGAAGTCCAAACTCGTGAAGTAATGACTGTAACCAAATGACCTCTACTACAGCATTGGCCACGCTTCTATACTCGGTCTCAGTGCTGGATCGTGCCACCATGTACTTCTTCTTCAAGCTTCAAGAAATTAGATTTGTACCAAGAAAGACACAGTATTCATTGGTGGATTTTCAATCAACGATCGACCCCACCCAGTTTACATTGGTGTAAGCAGTAAGTTGTACAGAAGAGTGATGAGAGAGAAAAAGCCATGCTGAATGGTAGATTTAAGATAACGGAGGATTCGTTTTACAGCGCTCCAATGCTCATCGGTTGGAGCTTGCATGAACTAAGCGACCTTATTCACCGAGAAGGCAATATTGGATCTGGTAAAACTTAGGTATTCTAGAGCTCCAACGGTATTTTGATAGACAAAAGGGTCAAAAAGAGGTTTGTCGTCAATCTTGGAGATCTTACATGCAGTAGCCATAGGCGAGCTTACAGGAAGTAGCCATCCAACTTGAGTCGGAAAAGAAAGTCACAAATGTACTTTTGTTGAGAGAGGAAGAGACTTGAGGGTGTGCGGTGACACTCCATGCCCAAGAAATAATGCAGTGGGTCGAGATCTTTTAATGAGAACTCCTGGCCTAGATCATAATAAGATGATTGACAACCTGTGGGTGATTGCCTATGATGATGATATCGTCCAGATAGATAAGAACTAGAAGAAGACCTATCCTGACCCTCGAAGGAAGAGAGACATGTCGAACTTGGAGCCCACAAAACCCATTGTGATTAAATAACTGCTGAGGCGAGAAAATCAGGCTCAAGGAGCCTGTTTGAGGCCATATATATTGCGGTGAATTTTGCACACATGATTGGGACGAGCGGGATCGATGAACCCTGAAGGTTATTTCATGTAGACCGTCTCACTAAAATCCTGCAAAAATGCATTATTCACATTCAACTGCCAAATAGGCTAGCACTTGGAGACGGCCAGACTGCAAATAGTACGGACAGTGATCGGTTTGATGAACGGAGGAAATATTTTGCCATAGTATAAACCAGGTTGTTGATGAAAACCCTGGCCGCTAGGCGGGCCTTGTACCGGTCAACAAAACCATTAGGTTTATGATTTACAGCCAACCAGATTTATGGTAGAGTGGTATGGAACAAGGGACCAGATTCGGCTCTTGAGCAAGGCATTCATCTCAGTGTCCATTGCCTGGCGCCACTTGGGACCTCTAGAAGCTTGCATGAAACATGTGGGCTCGACAAGAGAGGTGGCCAAGTCGGCCATGAGACAGGTAGGCAAGGGATATCGGGTGGATAGCCATACCTTTAGTGTTCTAGTGTTATCTTGTGTTCTGTGATCATATGGTGGGTCCTGTTAGTAGGAGGAATGAGAGAGACCGAGGATGAGGACGAGGAGAAGAAGGACCAATCGGCGGGTGCTGGCGGAGGTGGTGGAGGACTATGTGAAGGAGGTGGTGGTGCAGGAGGAGAAGAGTCATTGGTAGGATCCGCAGGAGAAAAGATGACTGGAACAATGGAAGATAACAGGGATGTGGAGATGGGGATCGGTGGTAAGGACGTAGGAGCAGGTGGAGAAAGACGATAGTGAAGACTGAAAAGAAAAGGACTCGTTGAACACATCTCGAGAGATATAGATACAGCCATAAGGGATTTGCAGACATTGATAACCTTTGTGCGAAGCCGAGTAACCTAAGAAGACACATTGACTGGACCGAAAATAAAGCTTATGAGTTTGGTATGGACGTAGATAGGGATAGAAAGCACAATCAAAAATACGTAAGGAAAGATAGTCTGGTGCTTTCTGAAATAGTTTCTGGTAGGGGGAGAGATTGTGAAGGACGGGGGTGGATATTCTATTGAAGAGGAATGAGGCGGTTTGGAAAACATAAGGCCAGTAGTGGAATGGAACATTTGACCGTGCCAGAAGAGGCCGGTCTCTACAGGTGGTGGAGCTTTCTCTCTGCAGTGTCGTTTTAGGCATTGATGTGATGAGCAATACCTTGAGAGGACATGTAAGATTTGAATTTGATTAACTCGCCACCACTATAAGCTTAGAGTGCTTTAATGGAATGCCTAAATTTTTTTCCACATGTACTTTGAACTCAAGAAAAATAGAGAAAGCATCCTTTTATTAATTAAAGGATAAAACCAAACATACTTGCTGTAGTGATCTACAAAGCTAATATAATAGCGATGACCACTTATAGCGGACACAGGAGACAAACCACATAGATCAGAGTGAATAAGCTCTAATAGAGCAGTAGCAACCGAGGAAGATGCGAAAAGGGGAGACAATGACTTTTCCTTTGCTGACAGGTAATGCAGAGATGGGTACCAGCACAGTCAGCAAAGAAAAGAAGTCGATGCTGAGATAAAACATTTGAAATGACTCTAGTGGAGGGATGACTTAAGCACTAATGCTAGATGGAGGAAGACGTCTGCTCATCGAGAAGAGCCTGGGAAGAGGCGGTGAAGTTGTGGTTCCCCAGAGAGAAGACATACATGTCATTCTTAAGTTGTCCCCACAGTTTCCAGGTGGAAAGATCCAAGAGAAAACAAGAGTCAGAATAGAATTCTAGAAGGACTTTATTATCAACAGTAAATTGACTAACAGACATAAGATTTTTGGTGATGCCAGGAACACGTAAAAGATTTTTTAAGACAAAAGAAGAAGCATGAGAACACAATAAAGAAGCACCAGTAGAACAGATAGGTAAACATGTCCCGTTACCCATGTGAACCCTGTCGGGTCCTTGATATTCTGAGTGAACTGCCAGATTTGCCATGTCAGCCGTTAGGTGATGAGTGGCTCCAGAGTCGACATACCAGTTGGGGTCAGCTGGACTATTCTCATAAGAGTGGAGCAGAGCAGTTGGGCTAGCTGAAGGAGAAGGATCATCATAACTAGTTAGCATAATGCCCAAAATAATTGCAGATCTATCATTAAGGTCGGCCACCGGCACACTGATGTGGTGGTGGGAAGGAACGTCCATGACTATGAACGTGACCTACCTCGGCCACATCTACAGCCACAAAAAGAAAGTAGAGCCTAGTGGTAGATTGGAGCACGGGAGGCGGTATGACCCGCAGGAGAAGTGGTGATGAGAGCGTGAGCCTGGTGTAGTGATAGCACGCTCACGATAAATCTCCTGGCTAAGCTTGAGGCTGATGAGTTCCTCTGACAGTACAAGATCGATTCATGCGTTGACGGAGGTGACAAACGAGTTATACTTTGGAGACAGACCACTGAGCAAGGTAGAAACGAGGTCAGAGTCGGCAGTTGGGTTAGTCATTGCTGTCAGGTTGTCCACGATGGACTTGACAAACTAAAAGTACTCTGAAACAGAGGAGGTGCCCATCTTGACGGTGTGCAGCTGGTGATTGTTCATCAAAAGTGCATATTTTTAGTCACGTTTTCATATTTATTTTTTAAAATATTACTATTTAATTATTTAATTGTTAGTAATGTGCAGGCCTCCATAATTAAAAAGAGAAAAGAAAAGAGTCCAAGAGAAGCCCAAAAGCCCAAAAGATTATGAAATTAAAGATAAACTGGGAAGATAAAGGAAATTTCTATTTTATCCTATCTAAATTTTGATTTAAAACTTAAATTAGTTTAAAATCTAGAGGAGAAAAAAGATAGGAAGATATAAACCCTTATCCCAATTGAAGATAAAGAAGGATTTTCACTTAACTTCAGGTTGCTTGAGCCACAAGTTAAAGATAAAAGAGAGAGAATTCAAATTTAGATTCAGATTCAAATTGGACACCTTTTAGTGTTTTGATCATAACTTTTTCTACAGGAAGTGAAATTCAACAATACAAGATGCTACAGAAAGAAGACTTAAAGGGATACAAGTTTTATGCTGATCACTCTTTCAAATTTAGTCATTTGATGAGTTATATTCAGTAATTAACATGCCAACTAGCTACAAACAAATTCAGAATTGAAATTCCTCATCCAATTTGGAGATAAAGGTTAAAATCAAGTTAAATTCAAAATTTAAATAATACTTGATCCCGAAGTCAAGAAGGAAATGATATTTTCAAAATATCCACAATTCAAATTCAAAGGATAAGGAGATAGCTTCCTCATTTGGTGTGCAACTTTATCCAGGACTCCCCCTGGGTCTACTATAAAAGCTAATGTGGAGGCATGAGAAATCTCATCTCAGAAAATTAAGTTTAGGGATTTCTTTAGATCTTTTCTTTCTGAATTTCTATTGTATTTTTGAGTTTTTACTTTGAAAAAGAAGATTTGTAAAGAGAAGAAGACTTTTGTATTGAGCCAGTGACAATTCAATAAATATTCTTATTTCTTTCCATATCTCTTTTGTTCTTTTAATTTTTGTTCTTAAAGTCTATTTACTTTATTTTATGCATCCTTTAATCACCATGCCTAATTTAATCATGAATATGAGTAACTAATTTTCTTCGTAGTTTTCTATTCTCTCCACCAACTAAGTTTAGTTCTATAAGATTAATTGATTGAATTATATGTCTGTCGGAAACCCTAGGTTTATGTTAAGATTCTTGAAGATTAGTGATGAATTAAGTTAAACGAATTTTAAGGTTATACTATTTAATTGTTATTCTTGATTTATACTTAGATACTTTGATAGCTTAAGTCCAAAACGATTTTTCTTATGCTATACTTAAAAACTTTGGTAAACTAATGTTTAATTTTATCTAGTGTACTTTAATTAGGGTTTGCTTTCATCTGACTCTTCTTGCTTAAATTTGAAGCAATATTCTAGGTTAATCTTTCCAAATTCAATATGATATTTATTCTTCATAGACTAGTACTTAGTTGTGGTAGATGATTAGTGGCCTATGATCTCTCTTTTTATTTAAATCAACTCTTATATAACCATCATCTTTCTTTTCAAATTTTACATAGAGAAAACGTATCGAAAAGCTTTCATCGCATCTCTCCCTGCGGATCGACCTGTTTAGCTCTTGCTGTAGCGAATTAATTGCGAGAAAACAGAGAAACTTATTAACCTTGACTTTTTATTTTTTAATCTATTTTCTCTGTCAATCAAAATTTTGGCGTCGTTGTCGGGGAGAGAATAATACAATTTTCTTTGGTAGCTAACCATAATTTCTCTTTGGTGTAGGTTTGGAGAACAGGAAAATACTTTACAGAAAAGGACATATAAGTGGTTGTGAGACTCTGCATACAAAGCAGAGCCCCTAAACCCTCAATAGAGCCGCGTAAACGCGGCTAGGTTGAGTTTGTTAGCCTATAGGCCCATATCTCTAGTTTTGATGATGATTAACTCATATAGTTATAGTTTACTAATAATCTTGTGTTTAAATAGTTTCAGTGATTGACCAAGATATTAGTAAGTGATTAGCTTCAACAAAGGAGTTTTAGAACTTTCACATGTTAATTCAAGAGCTCAAGCGTAAAGATCGCATCTAGTACTCGGTTGGAGTCAAGCTCGGCGGATCGTGTTGGATCGAGTCGGCTTAGAGACAAGAAGACTTCGGTTTCTATTTAGTTTAATATGTTTAGATCTTGAGTAAAAATTAGATAGTGTTGATATGCTCAAGTTCACAGACACACACAAGTTTTAAGTTTATTGGTTTTGTTTTTCGGTTTAACCGATTTTGGATTTCAAGTCAAAAATATAGATATATATCTTTATATGTATATTGGATTCTATTCATATACAATATGCTTCAAAGTTGTTTCAATATCATATTTTTTATATTTACATGAGTTTTGGAGAAAACGGTTTCCATTTCAAAAATCTAAAGTTTTGGAAAATACTGATTTTTGTTTAAAGCCTAATTTCAATATCACAAAATGGTTCAAATTGCTTATGACATGTGTTAAATTTTTGTCACACATATTTGCATTTCAAAGATCTTATAAGAACTTTTTTTGTGAAATTTATGTGATTTTATGGATTTAATTGAAGTTAAAATAACCAAGTTTTTAATCCCCAAAACAGTATTGACCTGGCCTTCTACCGGTCGAACGGCCGGTCGACCGAGGCAAAAGTTGGTCGACCGGTACGGTCGACCGACGTGCACGAATATGCACAAGCCTTATAGGCTGGAGGGTCGGTCGACTGACCCGGTCGACTGCCAGAGAGCTCTGCTATCTGGAAATGGCCCCGGTCGACCGGGCGATCGACCGGCAGAGAGTTGCTGCTCTCTGTATCTAGGCCCGGTCGACCGGGCAGTCGACCGGAGGCACAACGGTCATAAAAATGACCGTTAGCCGGTCGACCGGGCCATCGACTGGAACGTCATTTCTGACCTTTCCTGGCTGCCAACGGGCAGAATTTTGAGAGGGTATAAATACCCATCTCTTGAGCTGGTTTCTTCATGGTTTTTGAGAGCAAAATTTTCTCATCTTCTTAAGTGTTTTAGAAACAAATTTAAAAGAGTTTTTGTGCCAGAAGATTCATTTTTTATTTGTTTTAAAGGGTTGAAAAATTCAAAGAAAAAGAGAAGTCTTTGAGAATTATTTTTTATCTTCATTTTTATTTCATCCTAGAAGTTTTTTTCAAGTGTTTTCTTTATAATTTTAATTTCTAAACTCTTTATTTTCTCACACTTAAGCTATCATATCTATCCTATCTATTAGGATCTTGTTTTGTGAGAAAATTGGTTTGTGGTTAGTGAGACCACTAAGAGTTGTAAACCTTATTTATTTGAGTTCACTCTTGTGTAGAGGTGATTGTAAGGTTGTGGTTGGTTTTGTTGGTATCCCTCTAAGTGTAGAGGTGATTGTGATTGTGGTGGAGTTTGGCTTTGTGCCTATTCCTTTAGTGAGAGGTGATTGTGATTTTGACTTAGTGCCTTATCCCTCTAGTGAGAGGTGATAGTTGTTGTGCCTTACCTCTAGTGTAGAGGTTGTTGTTGGTTAAGAAAGGAGTTATGTACTCCAAGTTGTATTACTCAAATCCTCAGCAGAGGTTCCCTATGTAGGAAGTCCTGTGTGGATGATATAGTTGAAATCCTTCTATGTGAAGGTGGGGACGTAGAGCAGTGGCTCGAACCTCGAAATATATCTCGGTGTTTGTGATTGATCCACTATCTCAAACTCTCTCTCTTATATTATGCCTTGCATTATTTCATATCGTTCATACCATACTTATATGCTTGGTATTGTTTGTGTCTCTCACTTGTGTTGAAACAAGAGTGTTTTACATAGCACCTCAATTCTTATTTAGAGGAATTTAGAGGAGATAGTTCAGAGCCCTTTACCGGGAATTCGGCTACACTCTTTGGTTACACTAAGTGTGTTGCAATTTATTTTTATTCCGCATCATTTATCATTAGATTAGCCCTACACCTATTCACCCTCCTCTAGGTGTACTTTTAATTGGTATCAGAGCCTACGCTCCTGATATTAGGTTTAACCACCTAGGAGTGAGATCTTGGTTAGCTAATCTAGTATTGTATTTACACACTTATTTTCTTACACACACTCATAGATTACCTTGCCCCTCCCATGTTTTGATGTTTCTAACATTGATATGTGGAAACTTAAGATGAGTATGTACCTAAAAACCCTAGGAATGCATGTTTACCTTGCTACTACCAAGAAATCCTATTTTGGTAATAACAAGCATATAGAGGTCAATGTACAAGCCCTAGAGGCACTTAGAAACACACTAAGTAAAAATTTTCTTTCTATGTATTCTCATTGTGATTCCGCCTTTTCAGTGTGGAACACCTTGAGCTCTCCAAAGCTTCAAGCGCCAAACATTATGGAGAAGAAATCTAGTGGAGATGAGTCCGACCAACATTGCTACACGGTCCAAGAGAATGACTCTCTTGAGGTAAACTCGGATACCCATCTAGATGATTGTACTAGTTCTTCTTGTAGTGATGATTATGTTGATGCTGATACATTAAATGAAGAACTATCTCTTATTTGTAAAAATCTATTAGAAAAATATCAACTCTTGAAAAAGAAAACCTTTAAATTAAATAAAGAAAATAAGGGTTTATTTTCTAAACTTAACATGACTTTGCAAGAAAGGGATGAGATTTCAAATGAAAGGGACTCATTGAAATCCCAACTTGATCTTGCCTTAAATGAAAACAAAATTTTAAAAGGTAAGAATAATTTGTTGGCCCAAAGGCCCATCACCCTCAACTCATGAAGTTATGTTTACTAATGATCTTGTGTTTAATTAGTGACAGATTCATTATCAAGATCTTAGTAGGTGCATATCTCAACAAAGGATAAAATGTCAAGATTTGGAGCTAGCACGGTGTGATCCAAGATCTTTTGGATCAAGCTTGGACCAAGTCAAGAAGATGAGAAGCCTTCAAGTGAAGTCACTTGTGTCTAGGTATAAGATTTTGTTTTTGTTTTTAGATAAAATGTAAAGGATAGATAGTTGGTGGATTGCTCAAGTACATATACACACACACTCTTGATTTAGAATTGTTTTCATAAAAGATTTTGGTTTAGAAAAGATTTTTCTTTTTGGAAAAATACTTATTTGGATTTTGATATTTTCTTATATACATATCTTTTATCCAAAATCAAGTTTGGAGCTTAATGTCAAAAACATAGATATTTCATCTTGATTGTGTAGTGGATCATATCCATACACACTATGCCTTAAAATGAATTATAATTTCTTGTTTTTGTATTTGATGAAGATTTGGAAAAATATGTTTTGGAAAAACAAAGTTTAGAAAACATGTTCTGGAAAATACAGTTTTTATCATGAGCCAAACATTTTCATATTACAAAAATAGTCCAATCTTTATAACATGCCTTGATTTTGTGCAAGCATGTTTGATTATCAAAGTATATTGGTTAAACTATTTTTGTAGATTTTTATGTATTTTATGGGATTTTATTTAAGCCAAAAAGACCATGTTTTAAATCCCAGAAAACTGTTTCAGGCTTTGGATAAGTCGACTTATAACCCTTATATAGTCGACTAATCCTGAAGTCGGCCGACCGGACCGGTCGACCGACGTGCACAAACGTGCACGCCTTTGTGTACTGGAGGACGGCCGACCGTGACGGTCGACCGCTCCAGAGAGCACAGCTCTCTGGAAAGTTCGGCCGACCGCACGGGTCGACCGACAGAGAGTTAGACTCTCAGCTCCAGTGGGTCGGTCGACCCAGGCGGTCGACCGTGGCTCCAACGGTCAGAAATCCGACCGTTGGCGGTCGACCGCACCGGTCGACGGCAGCTCTGACAGACCCCAACGGCTAGTTTTCTGGCAGCCTATAAATTGGGGGTCTTGTCATTGTTTTGAGCGAAGATTTTCAAGTGGGTTTTCACCAGTTTTTCCTGAACTATTTAGAGGTTTTCCTCCACTTGATTTAGAGCAAATATTTCCAATCAAAAGGAGAGATTTATCAAGAGTGGTTAAAAGAGATTTCTTGAGTTTTCCTCCACCTTTCACATCCTTGTTTTCTCACACCAACACTTGAGCATCCATTGATCTATCTACCCTATAGGGAGTGTTATTGTGAGAGGATTTTAGGTGATCAAGAGTTGTGATCACCAAAGTTCTACTTTGTTCTTTGAGGAGACGGGCAAGTGTGCTCGTGATTGTTTGGATCCTAGTGAGGACTTGGTGTTTTCGGGTTCGGGTGCGAACTCGTGTTTGAGGTGCGGCCTCGGCGAGCCGGTGGGCTTGCGGTGTGTACGGGATTAGGGAGTCCGGGGGCTTGTAGGTGTTGCGGCACCGAGGAGAGATCCAGTGGGATCTTGCATAGTGGAAATCCTTCGTGTGTCGAAGGCGGGGATGTAGAGCAAGTGTGCTCAAACCTCGAAACAAATCCCTTGTGTTTGCGATTGCTCTCTTTCTCTCTATCCCTTGTTTATATCTTGCATTCAATTATTGTCTATCTTATATGCATGATATACTTGTGTGCTTAAATTGATATACTTGCTTGGGTTTGTTTGCTAACACTTGTATTCAACCAAGAGAGCCAACGCGGCACCTCAACCCATTCAAGGGGAATCTAGAGGAGTTTGTCCAGAGCCCTTCACGAGGAATTCAGCAACACTCTTGTGTTATACATAGTGTTTAGTGAAAAAGTTTTAATTAGGTCATAATTGTTTTTAGCTTTCGCATTATTTGCATCATTAGGCATTAAGTGACCTTTAGATTAGCCTTCACCTATTCACCCCCCTCTAGGTGAACCTTCATAATTGTGATGAAGTTTGAAGAAAAATGAAGTTCTATTTTCAAACTTATTTTTATTTTAAAAGAAAATGATTCTTTAAAAAACAAAATTATTTCTATTTCTAAAGAATTTGATTTGACTACTTATGAAAAATAAGTCTTTGAAAATTGATTTAGATTCACATGTTTGTCACGCTTCATCATCTAGTGTACCTGTTGCATGCTCCACCTCTTCTTCTATTATTGAAAATGATATATGTATGTTAAATAAGAGTGTTGATTGTTTGGGCTCCACTTTGAGCCATTGTACCATGAACCACACACGGTTGGAATCTATGTTTCACAAGAAACATGCTCCTCACATGCATGCACACCATACACGACATACACATGCTCATCATGCTCACACACATGATTCAAAGTATGCTCATGTGTACACTTGTACACATTGTGGACGTAAGGGCCACCTTGCAAAGTTTTGTTATGATAGAGTACATAATGTAAATTTTGCAAATAAATTTGTTTGGGTTAGGAAATGTGCTAACCCACATGGACCCAATAGAGTATGGGTAACAAAATCTACTCCTATTTTATTTGATGTAGGTATGGGCTCTTGCTTGACATGAGGGCATTGGTACTTTGAGGTGAATGCGTTCCGAGCTATATGGTGACACTTTTGGATGCATCACTTTCAAGGGAAGTTTGGTAGAAGGATCACCATAGTTTGGAGATATTTAGATGTGTCCTAATAATTTTGGTAACTATCTCTAACTCTCATTTAGTTTATATGCTTTTATATCGTTAATTTTTAGCATGTATGATTTTCATATTTTTCATGTTCATTATGGTAAATGCAATGTTAATTAGACTTGATATATACATAAGTAGTCTTTGAGAAACACCCATGTTATATATGGTTTATTACTTTTTGTGTTCTCACTTTAATTTAACTATTGTGTATATCCTAGATCTAATGCACATACATTTAATTTAATAATCATGGCTGTTATGGTTTTGTATTTCATGTTTTGATTACATGTTTAGATGTAACTTTCATTAAAACTTGAGTATATATTTGTACAGCTAATGAGCCACAATTGATTTTTAAATGTTTGTGCTTAATTGCTCATTTGTACCCATTAGATGTACTAGTATAGCCTAGTTTGATGATTCGTGCATTTTAACTTGGATTCCCTATTGTGTACATAATATGTTTAAGTTTCATGTATATGTTAATTTTGGTTAAAACTTTAGATATACATATATACCCTTGAGTCATTTGATTTTCATGCAAAATTTCTTTATGGACTCATTTGTGTTTAGGGATATGTATGTATACCTCTAGTTTTTGACAAAATATATATATGCCTTGAAGTTGGAATTATTATGATGAAAATTAAATTTTCTATGATTTTCATATTCTTTTAATTTCATATTGAGCTTCATCGCCTATTTCCATGATTTTGTTGATTACATGACTCTTGCACTCACATCATTCTTATTTACTCATGATTTTTATTTTCATGAGCTTTATATGTGCTTTATAGATTTTGAGTGTCAATCATCATGTGACTTACATGTTTCATGAGATATATTCTTATTTTATTCCTTACTTGAAGGATTTCGTACTATTTTCAAGATTATCATAAAAATAGTTGCATATTTCTTCAAGAGTTTTCAAACATGTTAAATTATTTCAAAATTTATATTTTTGAAAACCTCTTCCTTCCTAAGGGCGGTTGGTTGGGAGACCATGCCTTGTATACCTAATTGAAAATCTTTTCAACATGTGCATGAAAGGGAGGTAGTATGAGTTATACATTTGATCCTTATTATATTTTCAATTGGTATCACAATTGATATTTTTTTTGTATACTCATATTTTTGTTTTCCATATATGTATGCTTCAAACTTCAAATATCAATTTCGATTGGTATTTACATTTTCATACATATATATATATATGTGTGTGTGTGTGTGTGTGTGTGTGTGTGTGTGTGTGTGTGTGTGTGTGTGTGTGTGTGTGAGTTGATTGTGCTTACAATATCTTTACATTTTAAAGCACAAATTATGTTTATACTAAGCTTGAATTACTCCTTATTGTCAGTTATTTTTCAATTAGTATCTTATACAAGCTTATGCATGTTTTTTATTGGTATTTCATAAAGAGGAAGAAAATTCATATTTTATCTTTCAATTGGTATCTTTCAATTGTGTTTATTTTTAATTGATATCTTGCTCCCATTCTTTATGATGAAAAATACTTTATTTTGGTATATGCTAACATTTTCAATATTGGTATCATATTTTTTTTAAATTGGTATCTATATTGATATGAGTTATGTTTACCTAAAACAATTTAGTTTTTTACTTTCAATTGGTATCAAAAATTTACAAGACATTTTTTTTGGTATCAAGTTACTTTAAAAATTGCTTGTTACTTTCATTTGGTATCAAGATTTCCATTATATATATATATATATATATATATATATATATATATATATATATATATATATATATATATATATATATATATATATATATATATATATCTTTCAATTGGTATAAAAAATATACAATGTTTCATTTTCTATTGATATCAAGATTTACAAGACATTTTAAATTGGTATCAAGATATTTTCAATTGGTATCTTTTAGTATCTTAAAAATTTTGTTTACTTTCAATTGATATCTTAAAAATATTTTATTTATTTTCAATTGGTATCATAATGTTTCGATGTATACCTTCATCATAAATTGATATATTTTTCAATTGGTAACATAATGTTTTGATTTGTATTGCTTATATGCAAGAGAAGCTAAACATATTCTCTTTATATAGATTCATGTTGAGCGTATTTCATATTGAAGTGATTGACCTTTCTTTGGTATGTCTTACACGTGTGTAGGGAGAGCTTCACATCTCTTTTATACATTGTATATTATACGTTATGTGATTAGGTTAGTCATCTCTTTTTCATGTCATGCATGCATGCAGGGGTAGTTAACTTTACGTCTCTCTTCTTCAAGAATGTATATCGCATATACTTCCTTTTTGTTTTAATTTGACAAAAAGAGAGAAAATTGTTTTGAGTTTATTTATGCCCCTTTGTTGATGATTTGACAAAAAGGGGGAGAGAAATTTAGAGTTTTATATATGCATATTTATGCATGATTTCCTTATTTTTATACAAAAAGGGAGAAAAGGATTTTGAGAGTTTAGTTTTATATATTTTCATGTTTATGTCATTTATATGCATGTTTATTTTTTTCAATTGGTATCAAAGCATATATGTTTTATTTTCAATTGGTATCAAAGCATATATGTCTCGTTTATGTAAAAAGTATTCTTCATTTATGCATATATGTGTTATTTGTGTTATGCATTCATTAGATATCTCTTTTGTTTATTGCTATGCATGAGTTAAGGGGAGTTTCTATGAAGCTTAACTTTAATCCATGCATATATAACTCCATGAGTTTATCATCATCAAAAAGGGGGAGATTGTTGGCCCAGAGGCCCATCACTCTAATTTTGATGATGATTAACTCATGTAGTTATAGTTTACTAATAATCTTGTATTTAAATAGTTTTAGTGATTGACCAAGATATTAGTACGTGATTAGCTTCAACAAAGAGTTTTGGAGCTTTCACATGTTGATTCAAGAGCTCAAGCATCAAGATCGCATCTAGTACTCGGTTGGAGTCAAGCTCAGTGGATCGTGTTTGGATCGAGTTGGCTTGGAGACAAGAAGACTTCGGTTTGTATTTAATTTAGTATGTTTAGATCTTGTGTAAAAATTAGATAGTGTTGATATGCTCAAGTTCACATACACACAAGTTTTAAGTATATTGGTTTTGCTTTTTCGGTTTAACCGATTTTGGATTTCATGTCAAAATATAGATATGTATCTTTATATGCATATTGAATTCTATTCATATACAATATGCTTCAAAGTTGTTTCAATACATGTTTTTGTATTTACATGAGTTTTGGAGAAAACGGTTTTCCATTTCAAAAATCCAAAGTTTTGGAAATACCAATTTTTATTTAAAGCCTAATTTCAATATCACAAAAATGGTTCAAATTATTTATGATATGTGTTGAATTTTTATCACAGATATTTGCATTTCAAAAATCTTATAAGAACTTATTCTTGTGGAATTTATATGATTTTATGGGATTTAGTTGAAGTTAAAATAACTAAGTTTTAATCCCCAAAACAATATTGACCTGGCCTTCTGCCGGTCGACCGAGGCAGAAGTCGGTCGACCGGCACGAACGTGCACAGGCCTTATAGGCTGGAGGGCCAGTCGACCGACCCGGCCGACCGTCAGAGAGCTCTGCTCTCTGGAAATGGCCCCGGTCGACCGGTCGGTCGAACGCAGAGAACTGCTGCTCTCTGTATCCAGGCCCGGTCGACCGGGCGGTCGACCGAAAGCACAACGGTCATAAAAATGACCGTTGGCCGGTCGACCGGAAGGTCATTTCTGACCTTTCCTGGCTGCCAACGGGCAGAATATGTGTAACACCTCGCTCCCGGAATACGTACTTAGTTGCGTATTCAGATTTCTCGATCGTATTTTTTTTTATTTACTTCCTATATTTGTTTTATATTATGAGTTATTTCTGAGATCGTTTTGCCTTGGATCTGGATTCGTGAACTCGGAGTCAGCCCTAATCTGAACCGGGAACCCGATCCTAGGGAGTTGCTCGATTTGATCTTTTCGCTATTCTAATTTGACCAATTTCAGTTTTAAACATCATTTTCTAATATTTTAAATTTTCTATGATTTTCTGAAATTTTCCAGAAGTAAATTGAAATTCTTCAAAACCGGGGTCGACCGATACCGCTGACCGATTCTCGAATTTTTAATTTACAAACGGAGTTGAATTTTAAGAAACGGCATCCCTGTAACTTCTTTAAATCACATTTTCTATCTAAATACTTTTTCTGAGAATTTTCTGAATTTATCAAAATTCTACTGGATTTGGTGTCGGCCAGTCTCACTGGTTGATTCCAGGAATTTTAATTTATAGTTGGAATCAAATTTTTGAATTCCGCTTTCATATTGCTTCTTAGAATTATATTTTCTCTTTTCAGTCATTTTCTTGGATTTTTCAGA
>JAVJIF010024961.1:0-83693 GCA_038442645.1 Agave tequilana | reverse complement strand
TCGAAGAAAAGCTGCCAGATTTGACTTTCGAACGATGTCTGAGTCAGGCAGACTTCAGCAACTTCATCTGGAGATCCTCGTAGATTTTGGCTGCCCTCGGATCTGGGTGCTCAGCTAGGAAATCCGCGACTGCTTACCCTTAATGGCCTTTGTGGTAAAAAGCGCATCTCATATTGGAGAGCAATATGGCCCATTTTGCCAGTCGGCCATTTAGCGATGAAGGTTTAGTCATAAGTAACCTCGGGGATTGACTTTTGATATGACGTTTATAGTTTGGCCTACCAAATAGTGTCGCATTTTCTGGGATAGCGAACACCAGGCCAAACATTCCTTCTCGATCGGGTTATACGATGTTTCGGTCTCCGATCATTGTTCTACTCAGATAGTAGATTGCTTGCTCACGTCCTTGATCGTCATTCTGAGCTAGTAGAGCTCCCAAAGAATGGTCCATTGCTCGGACGTATACCAGGAAAGGCTTTCCGGATACCGGAGCTGCAAGGACTGGTGGTTGGGTGAGGTATTGTTTAATTTTCTCGAACGCTTGTTGGCAAGCGTCGTCCAAATGAACGAGACACCCTTCTTCATTAACTTAGTGAAGGGTTGGCATCTTCCGGAGAGGTTTGAGATAACCTACGGATGTACGCCAATCGTCCTTGCAATCCCCTGAGTTCTTGAGATTTCTCGGAGGTTGCATCTCCTGGATAGCGCGAACCTTTTCCGGGTCCAGGTGAATTCCGGTGGATGTTACAACAAATCCTAAAAATTTGCCACTGGCCACCCCCAGGAAGGACTTTGTGGGATTCATCTTCAATTGATGAGCCCGCATGATGTCGAAGACCACCTTCAGGTCTGCTATGTGATCACCTTTAGTGCGGCTTTTTACCGCGATGTCATCAACATAACATTCCACCGTTTTGCGTATTTCTGATGGAAAATGGCGTTCATGGCCCTTTGGTATGTTGCCCCTGCATTTTTCAGTCCGAAGGGCATGACGGTGTAGCAATATACCCCTAGAGGTGTCCTGAAGGAAGTATGCTTTTCGTCATCAGGATACATTTTGATTTGATTGTATCCTGAGAATCCATCCATGGAGGAGACATTCGTTCGAATCCACAAGTATTGTCAATCATGACATCTGTGATTGGCAATGGGAATTCGTCTTTGGGACAAGCCTCGTTTAGATCACGGAAGTCGATGCAGATCCGGATCTTCCCGTTCTTCTTGGCAACCTGGACAATGTTGGGCTACCCAGTCGGGATGTTGTTCTTCCCTGATGAAGCCAGAATCAATAATTTTTCTGACTTCTGATTGAATTGCCTCCATTATCTCTGGACGGAACCGTCGCTGCTGTTGTTTGACAGGTTTTTGCGTCCGGATTGATGTTGAGGCGGTGCATAGCCACTTGAGGATCAAGTCCAGCATGTCCTCGTAATTCCAGGCGAAGACGTCTATATACTCTTGTACAAGAGATATTAGATCTTTCTTCTCTGAAGTGACAGGTCGTCACTTATGAAGATGGGCTTAGGGTTAGCCTCATCTCCTAGGTTGATCTGAACAAGCTTGTCTTCTGTGGGTGGCTCGCGCTGTTCAAAGCGGGTATCCCAAAGAGCATTTAAATGTTTGATCCAAGGATCTGTATCGGATTGATCATTTCTTCATTTCCATCTTCCAGGTGGCTTGCCGAAACCATGTTCACTGAAAGTTCCTTGAAGATGTTGCCGACACTGACATCTGACTCCCAAGATGATGTGTCTGAAGAGTAATCGTTGCTCGACGATTCTTGAGAATCGGAGGCTGATGGGACCGGAGTTGATACATAGCCCAACCCCCGGCGCGTCCGATGATAATAATCGGGGGCTTCCCTTTAGGCACAAAGGATTGAAGCAACGTCCTCCTTTACTTTGCCGAAGTTCAACCCGGGTTTGTTGGTCAGGTCGTACCCCATGCATCTCATCATTTGAGTGCTTTTGGTTCGTAATGACCGAACTGAGGGGATTCTTCCTCGCCTTCCGATTCTTCGCGGGGCGTTGGTTCAGACGAGATTCGTCCAAAAAGAATTAGTTTTTGGCCTTTCCGTTTTGCTGGAACCATAAATATAGATTCTTGCGCATTACCATTGTCTTGGTATGTCTCGAAGGACGATTTCACATGGTACATGCAATGATGTTAAGGCACTCATTGCCGACCAGAGATCGTCATCTATATCAGTGTTAGTATCTGACGGTATTGAATCAGAGCACACGCAGAAAAATACGCAAAATCTAAATCTTCATTAATATACCAACCGCCTACATCATCGGTGGTATTATCGACATCGGGTTTATTAGTGCCCGTTACAAGTGGTTCTAATTCCACAGGCACTCTTCTTTCTCAGGCTCAGTGTCAGCCTCATTACCAGAGTCTGGCTCCTCTGGTTGTGGGGCTTCATCCGTCTCCACCGGATCTTGGTATAGCAAAGAGTCGGTGAAATAATTTTCGACCCCTTTGAACGGATGCCTTTCGGCGATCAATGTCTGCACATTTTCACTCCTGTCAATGTACTTCATGACTTGGTGGAGAGTGGAGGGAACGATGGAGTTGCGGTGAATCCACTGTCGTCCCAGCAATAGATTGTAGGAAGTGTCAGCGTCGATGATGTAGCATGTCACTTCCGACTTGAGACTTCCAATCTGACACCTGAGCTTGATTTTCCCCATCGGACGGGTCTGGTTGCATTGAATCCATAGATAGTTGTCTGGGTGGGGCTCAAACGATGGGTAGGAATGCCGAGATGTTGCATGACCCGGCGAGGCATGATGCTCAACGCGGACCCTGGGTCTACCTGGATGCGGTTCACCTCGGACGATCCAATATACCCTGTGAAGTACAGGGTCGATCATGCTTCCCTTTCACCTGCATATCATCTGCCGTGAAGGTGATGTAGGGGGCATTCTAGGAGGTGCGGAGGCAATCCTCTACATCTTCCTCCTTCGGCACCTGGGTCATAAAGACCTCAGCATTTGCCAGAGCTTCTTGTAGAGCTTCCCTGGTCGACTTTGATAGTCTAAGAAGTTCATACAAGGTAATGCGTGCCGGAATGTTGGCCAACTGAGCCAGGACATCAAAGCGGTAAGGTGCCGTAGATCCTTCCGCGATGCCCTTTTGAAGGGCTCGAGAAAATCGAGTCGCCTTCTGCTTCTCCACAGGTGGCTTTGTGGAGGGCCTTACTGGCTCCGCAGTTGGTTGTGGAGGGGCTACTGCCGTCTCGTCGTACTGTTTCAAGTACGCCTGTCCTGAACGGGTTCCCGCCATCGGTTGGTTGGGCTCTGCAACCAAGACTATCGTTTCCTCCTCTGAGTCGGTCAGTGAAGAGATATCAGTCTCCGCTTCTCGAGAGGAGGCACCCACTACATTGCAGGATGAGGCTTTTGCCTTGCCTTTGGATTTCCTGTTGGTCACAGTAGTCCATTGCTTCTCATTGACAGGTCAGGGTGGACCCACATGATTTTCCCTTGAGGTGTAGGGACGGGTACCAGGCCTTTCTCATGCTGCTGGTGAGGGTCTGTATTGACCACTCTCAGCTCTCCTTTTGGAATAGGAGTTACCCCCGCAGGCGTTGGAGGTTGTCTCCCGAACTGGAGAACCGACGTCACATTAGCCGTCACCTTCTTCTGCTCTGGTCGGAGCTTTAAACACCTCCGCGTCAATCAGAGCCTGAAGGATGTCCTTGAAGACGTAGCAGCTTTGGTGGGGTGTCCCAACATCCTGTGATACATGCAGTAGTTGGGATTGTCGGTCTTGCCGACTTCCTCTGGGCGTCGAGCTTCAGGGAGCTTCAGTCGGTTGCTCTTGTTGAGTAGTTTAAAGAGCGAATCGACATGTTCCTCCTTGAAGGAATATTGCTTGTTGGCGCGAGGCTGGCTTGAAGAGCCACTCGCCTTGCCTGATTGAGATTTGGCGGGAGATTTGGTCTCCGTTGCCAAATTATCCTTCCGCTTTGTTTGGAGGGATGTGTCCGGCGCACGCCTTGTCGACCTTTCCGGCCTAGGCTTACCTTCCTCCGCTCTGACGCGGGCGACAATCTCCTCAGCCTGTTCACCTTGTTGGACTAATTGCTTCCAGGTGCGGCTTTCAGCAACTCCTATTTGAGCCAGGAGTGAGGTTTGGAGATTGTGGCGGCATGTTTCCACCAGGGTGGCCTGGATCATACCGCTTGGACACCGGAGTGCCATGTTCCGAAATCTTTCCACGAAAGATTTGACGGACTCCCTTTTCGCTGTTTGGTGGCCAAAAGGGTTGGCATTGTGACTTCGGAGTCATCCTCGAAGAAGCGTGTTAAAAAGAGCTTCTCCAAATCGCCCCAGTTCTTGATAGAACCTTCTGGGAGCTTCATAAACCATTCAAAGGCCAACCCTTTCAGGGTGCCGATGAACAGGCGTGCCAGGATGGCGTCATTATCTACTACATTCCCGGTTTGGGATTTGAAGTAGTAGATGTGCTGGTTAGGTGACCCCTTCCCATCAAAGGCTTGAAGAGTTGGAGCTTTGAACTTGGGCGGGTACGGAACCAAGTCCCATTCAGCCGGGTAGGGCCGGACCACTCCTACTTCTTGGAGGTCTTTGCGATTGGCAAGGCCTCGAGGCGTCGCTCCAGTTGACTCATTCTTTTAACATGAGCCTTTCCTTGGCCTTGGTCGCCTTGCGACGAGGACTTGGACGAACCGGAAGTAGATCGCCGCGTTTCCTCAGAAGGTTCGGAAGATGAGCTTTCTCCCTTTTTCCCTTTGCCCTTTGACTTCTTAGAGGGGACCTCCTCCTGTCTTCGAGCAGCTGTGCAATCGCCTGCTTGAGGGAGTTGATAGATTCCTGCTGAGCAAGAATCATATCCATTTGTGCCTTCTGGATCTGCTCCAAATGTTTAGTCGTCTCCTCAGGAGTGCCTGTCATGTAGGCGGAGGTCTCCTTCTCGACGGAAGAGTTTGAAGCCCTTGATTCCGCTACGGCGGAGTGAGAATCATTAATGCCATGGGCTAAGGCATTATAGTTAATCGGGGGAATGGCCCCCGTCTGGGTGCGAATGTGTCGATACACTCCTTCCGTTCAGAGTCAGACTCAGAGTCGTCTGAGCTGACTGCAAGTTGTTTTCCCTTGCTCCTGCTTGTCATATTCGCAGTGAGCTCCGGGTACTCAACGTCAGAGAAGGTTCTCCTTCTGTGGGAGCGTCTTCTTTTAGCTGACGGAGGAATCAGGGTCAGCTGTCTGACTAAAGACTGCTGGTGTACCGCCTGATCCGCAATGGCACTCAGTGAGCATATGGATGAGCCGTTGGCAGCAACACGACGAAGTGGCCTGATTGGCACTTCTTTTCCTCGTCAGATAATCCCTCAAATCCATGGTAGGGGGATTGAAAAGATCAGCCTCGCAACGTCGAAGACGGGAGGCATCCATGTGCTGCACAGCCTGGACGCAGGCTTCAGGGACGCGGTTCTCGCGACGCGGCTGTGTAACGCGCGTCTGGCGTCTCTGCTGAGATGAAACGCGAGTCTCGCGTCGCTGCCTGGTGCGTCTGGGCAGAGACACTTGAGAGAGGATGGGCTGCTGGGCCCCACGCCTATGGGCTCGTGCCTCTTGCGCTTGACGAGGCGCAGAGGTCTCACCTTGGCGTTTGATGAGTTGGTCCTCAGAGGACCTAACTGAAGGAATCTCGCGTTTGGGACGCCAAACGCGGACTTCACGTACTGGACGCGGCGCGGGCAAGGCGCGAGATTGTACGTCGCGTCCAGCCTCAGTTGGACAACCAACGGTTCCAACTTGCAGCTGACGCGCACGTCTCCTCTGTCGACGCTCAGCGTTTCGATTGCGTCGAGGAGGTGGAGAGAGACCAACGACATCCTGATGCTGGACACCAGGGATTTTGACCACGCGGGTCTCCTGAGAGACGCTGACGCGGTGTTCTGTGCGACGCGGTTGGTCGCAAAGGCAGATGTGCCTGGGACCACGCGGGCCTTCTGAGAGGCGTTGGCGCGTGTACCTTGCTTGGCACAGTCGGTAGCAGGGGATCTCGAGAAAGCCACAGATTGGGCCTCGAGGCCATTCCCCGTCGAGACCCGGCGGCAGACGCGGGTCTTTGGGCTCTTGGAGCCGGAGAGAGAAACTCTTCGTATTTCGCCTGGTCGAACTCGACAACGAGCGATTCGACCATCTTCCCCTTATGGTGGACGTCATCTTGCGCCACTATTTGCTCCTCAGTGACAAACATAGTCCCCAGCGGAGTCGCCATCTCTTGTTCTACCCGGGAAAGAGGGAGACAGTGATTTGCCGTAAAAGTTTTCCTTGAATCGAATGAAAAGGATTACAACAAAAAACTGTTCCTTCCGGTTACAAGGGAGGGAGAATATTGAATCTTGAATTCCCCCTTTGTTTAAGGCTGGGTTCTTCGTGTGGCGGTGGAGAGTGAATCTTGTTCTCCGTTGACCAGATGACCGTCCTTCAGGGATCTCCTCTTCGGCCGGTAGAAAGAGTGACACAGCTCTGTCTACCAAAACTCTAAAAGAGAAGGTAGGTGAAAGCTAGCTCGTACGCAGCGAACTTGCTGAAGAGTTGATCTGCTTCTTCTCTCTCTGTCTCTCTTCACCTGATTGCTGATTCTCTCTGATCTCCTCCCTTTTTTTACCTCATAGTAAACGAGGCTATTATAGAGGTCCTAGGGGTGAACGTGCCCCCTGAAAACGCTCCACAATGAGGGCCAACTTCCCCGCTACATGAGCGGTAACTAACCCACGTGCCTGCTAAAGACATGCTACGATGGGGGCTGATTTCCCTTACGTGTGGGCAGTGATTGGTCCCTTAACCAAGGCGGTTATATCTGAGACGCGGGTTTTAGACCTTTGTGTCTTGAGGCTGAGACGCGGGTGTCAGGCCAACGCGCCTTGATGCTGAGACGCGGGTGTCGAGCCAACGCGCCTTGATACTGAGACGCGGGTGTCGAGCCAAACGCGCCTTGATGCTAAGACGCGGGTGTCGAGCCAACGCGCCTTGATCCTAAGACGCGGGTGCCGAGCCAACGCGCCTTGATGTTGAGACGCGGGTGTCGAGCCAACGTGCCTTGATGTTGAGACGCGGGCGTCGAGCCAACGCGCCTTGATGCTGAGACGCGGGTGATAGTCCCTCGCGTCTAGAGCTTGAAACTTAGCTTTTCAATGGCTTGTCCTCCGGTAACTTTTGGACAGCCTACATCTACTCCACTTGTTTAGTAACAAGATATAGGCATCATTAAAAGCATTTAAGCTTATCCTTAATCCACTTGTAGAAAAGCACTTATGTGCACCTTAGGAATGGATTGGAGTCAAGCTCCCAAGTGCTTACTTGCTGAGTCAATCATAACTAGTTTTTCCTCTTGAACTTAGTCTGTGGGATCTCCAGTCGCTAAGTGAGGTTTCCATTAAGCTGACTCGGTAAGGTTAGGCTTTTAGACCCATTCCCCTCGATGCGCAGTTTATACGCTCTCCACTTAAAACTTTAGTAAGCGGATCCGCTAAATTATCCTTTGACGATACAAAGTCAATAGAGATAATTCCATTTGAGAGCAACTGCTTCACGGTATTATGTCTACGACGAATATGTCTAGACTTACCGTTGTATAAAACATTTGTGCCCTAGATATAGCTGCTTGATTATCGCAGTGTATACATATAGCGGGCACTGGCTTTTGCCATAATGGTATATCTTCTAAGAATTGTCGAAGCCATTCTGCTTCTTCTCCAGCCTTATCTAAGGCTATGAATTCCGATTCCATAGTGGAACGGGCAATACATGTTTGCTTAGAAGATTTCCATGATACCGCTACTCCTGCTAGAGTAAATACGTATCCGCTAGTTGATTTTGATTCCTCAGAATCTGCAATCCAATTAGCATCACTGTATCCTTCCAGTACAGGAGGATACTGTCCATATCTCAAGGCATATTCCTTGGTATGTGATACGTAACCCAATACTCGTAGTAGAGCGGTCCAGTGTAGATCACTAGGATTGCTAGTGTATCTACTTAACTTGCTTACAGCGTAAGCAATATCGGGTCTAGTGCAATTCATTAAATACATTAGACTTTCGATAATCTGAGAATACTCCAACTGGCGTATTCCAGTTTCTGTATTCTTATGAAGGTGGACGTGTGGGAGAAAAGGATTTGTATTCTCTTTTATCCCATGATCCTTGAATCTTTCTATTATCTTTTCCCACGTAGTGAGATTGAGATAGACTGATTCCATCTGGTGTTCTAGTAATTTAATTCCTAAAATTACATCAGCACCCCCAGATCCTTCATATCAAACTGTTGGATAACATTCTTTTAGTGGACTTAATAATCTCAATATTAGTCCCAAGTATCAACATGTCGTCTACATAAAGACAAACAATGATACATGCATCTCCAACTGTTTTCGTGTAAATACACTTATCGCATTCATTGATAGTGAATCCATCTTTGATCATGACACTATCAAATTTCTCATGCCATTGTTTTGGAGCCTGTTTTAAAACCGTATAAGGATTTTACCAATTTACACACCTTGTGTTCTTGGCCCTTGACTTTAAATCCTTCAGGTTGCTCCATATATATCTCTTCACTTAATTTACCATTTAAGAATGCAGTCTTGACATCCATTTGATGGATATCTAAGTTGTGCAATACTGCAATCGCAATCAACATCCGTATGGACGTTATTCTTGTTACTGGTGAATAAGTATCGAAGTAGTCAAGTCCTTCTTTTTGTCGATAACCCTTGGCTACTAATCTAGCCTTGTACTTATCGATAGATCCATCGGGTTTTAATTTTCGTTTGAAAATCCACTTACACCTAATTAGTTTACTTCTAGGAGGCAAGTTTACCAATTCCCAAGTATGATTACTTAGTATGGATTCTATTTCGCTATTTATAGCTTCTTTCCACATTTGTGCTTCTGGGGTTGACATAGCCTCTTTAAATGTTTGAGGCTCGCTCTCAATAGTGTATGCTATGAAATCTGGACCAAAAGATTTTGAGATTCTAGATCTCTGACTTCTTCTTGGTTCAATTTCCGCATTTACAATTGGTTCCTCGGGGCTTTCGTCCCTGAACACCATCTCGTGTGTTCTTTTCCCAGAAGTCTTATCTGCTTCCCGTTTGTACGGAAAGATGTCTTCAAAGAACACAGCATATCGAGATTCGATAATCATGTTTACATGAATATCTGGTATTTCTGATTTATGAACCAGAAATCTGTAGGCACTACTATTCAAGGCATAGCTTATGAATACGCAGTCCATAGTTTTTGCTCCCAACTTAGTCTTTTTAGTTAATGGTGCTAGCACCTTTGCTAGGCACCCCCACATTTTAAGGTAATGGTAGGAAGGTATCCTTCCATGCCATAACTCGAATGGTATAAGACCAAGTTTCTTGTGGGGTACTCTATTTAGAATATAATTTGCAGTTAATAGAGCTTCCCCCCACAAGTTCTGCGGAGCTCCAGAACTTACGAGCATGGAATTAACCATCTCCTTCAAAGTTCTGTTCTTCCGTTCAGCAATTCCATTTTGCTGAGGAGTATATGGTGCTGTTGTTTGATGTATTATACCAAAACTAGCACATAACTCACTAAAATCATTTGATTCATATTCTCCGCCTCTATCGGATTTTAGAACCTTGATTTTCTTGTTGAGTTGATTCTCAACTTCGGCTTTATATGTTTAAACATATTTATTGCCTCATCCTTACTGTTTAAAAGATACACATAACAGTATCTTGTACAGTCATCGATAAAAGTAATGAAATACTTTTTACCGCCTCTAGTTGGCATAAACTTCAAGTCACATAGATCGCTATGAATTAACCCTAAAGGTTCTGTATTTCGATCTATTGAGTGAAATGAATTTTTAGCCAACTTGGCCTCAACACAAACCTCACACTTGCGAATTTCTTCCAAGTTGAGTTTAGGAATATATCCCAGATTAGACAAGTTCTTCAAAGACTTATAATTTACATGCCCTAATCTAGCATGCCACAAATTAGGAGACTCAAGCAAATAAACAGAAGAATTTCCTTTATTTATTAGCTTGGGTACAAATACACAGACTTTTTATCAACCACTGCAACATTGGCTTTAAAAAGTCCATCAACAAGATAGCCCTTTCCCACATACATCCCTCCCTTAGTAAGTACAAATTTGTTGGATTCAAATACAATTCTAAATCCTTTCTTACTAAGTATTGATCCGGAGATCAGATTCTTGCGGATGTCTGGAACATGAAGGACATCGTTAAGAGTAAGCTCTTTCCCGATGTCCACTTCAGGATGACCTTGCCTTTTCCTTCAACCTTTGAGGAAGCTGAATTCCCCATGAATAGTTGCTCATCTGCTCTAGCCTTTGATATTCTGAGAATAGCAATTTCTCTGAGCAGATGTGCCGAGTAGCTCCCGTGTCTACCCACCAATCCTTGTTGTTGGTTGTCAGATTCACTTCTGACACCACAGCAGAAAGGCTTGGAGATTCATGGTTGGTCATGTTCGCCTGTGGTTGGCTCTTCTTGTTCTTCTTTAGACGGCTGCGACATTCATTGGTCTTATGTCCTTCTTTGTTGCAGATGTAGCAGGTTCCTTTGAAGCGCATACTTTTGCCATCTTGGGCCTTGCCTTTGTACCCCTGGGATGTCTTCTTCCGCTTCAAGCCTTTGAAAGTAGACGCTTTCCCCTTTGAGTCCTCGATCACATTTGCTTTTGCTTCGTAGGAGTTCTTGCTGCTCCTTTTCTCGGACTTACAGTTATCCTCCTCTATACGAAGCCTCACAATGAGATCCTCCAACTTTAGCTCCTTTCGCTTGTGCTTCAGGTAGTTCTTGAAGTCTCTCCACGCTGGGGGGAGTTTCTCCACGATGGTTGCAACCTGAAAAGTTTCAGGAAGAATCATACCTTCGGCCTCTATCTCGTGCAAGATAAGTTGGAACTCTTGCACCTGACTGATGACAGTCTTGGTATCCACCATTTTATACTCCAGAAATCGTCCAACGACGAACTTCTTGGTACCAGCATCTTCAGTCTTGTACTTCTTGTCAAGACTGGCCCATAACTTCTTTGCCATAGTGATCAGACTATAGACATTGTAAAGAGAGTCATCCAGTCCATTAAGAACATAATTTCGGCAAAGGAAGTCACCTTGTGTCCAAGCATCGACTGCAAGGACTGAGTCCCGATCAGTTCCGGGTTCTAGTGGATCCTCCTGCAGGAATTTGGCCAGATGAAGAGTGATCAAGTAGAAGAGCATCTTCTGTTGCCACCTCTGAATTCTGTGCCATCAAACTTTCCTGGCTTCTCCGGCTTCGGGTTAGGAAGTGGAGTAGGCATCAAACCTTGGAGCGGTATGTTTGTTGCCTTGCTGGAGGTATCTTGATTTGTCTCAGACATTTTTTCTGCAAGTTCAAGCAGAACAGAAGTAAGAAACGATAATTGTCTTAAGAATGTTGGAAATTCTGCTTAACAAGAATCAATCTGACAACTAATCAAGATCACTGAGATATCAACAATCTAATTGGCCAGGTCGGCAAATATCAGGTGGGAGGTTTCCATTCAATAGAACGTTCCTTAATTTAAGAACCACCTTTCAATTTCCTTCCTTGGTTAAAGCACCAATTAGACTGAATCTAAGTCAGTCTCGACTGAATCTAAGTCAGTCTCGATATACTGTAAAGTATATCCCCTGTATAAAGGACTTAATCCACTTATACAGTATTTAGAGTGAGGTACGCTTAGAGCGAATCTCCTTAAGACAATTACGTCCCCCGCACCGGTGCTAACGGGATAATGGACGCTGGTCTCCCAAGATACAACACTCTTTCACGGTATTTGGATAGCACTACCAAATCACCGTACGGTCGAACCGTAGTCAACCAGTACCTTCACAGGATCGTTGAAGCAGCGGTACAAGGACAAATTTCAACTGAATATTTGCCTTTACTCTTTTTTGGAGGAGCACCCACTGTTGAGGACGATAGAAGGTTGAAGAATATTCTTCTTCAGAAGTCTTAGATTCAGACAACAATTCTATAAAAGAATCTGTTGAATTTTCTAATCCTTCTTTCAGAACGAATTTTGCAGAATCTCCGTTGGAAGTCGCTTCGGAAACTGAGTTACGGATTTCCCACTTCCCGTTTGGAAGTCACTTCACTTCAAAACTCTACTTTGCAATTCAGAATGCAAAACTTAATTTGCAATTCAGAATTCAGAGAGAGAAGAGAAGATTGGTGTTGTTGTTGGTGTGTTTCAATAGAGAGTTTGGAATGCTTTATATAGCATTCCAAGAGGGACCAACAGGTCTGAACCCAAACGAAAGGTTGCACCCTTTCGTCCCAGCAGACGTGTCTGTTGGCAGCCCAACAGTCGCAACTGTTGACGCGGAGCGGTTTGTTTCGCAACCTTTGGTTGTCCAACAGGTGCGCAACCGTTGGCAATCCAACAGGTTTGCAACAGGAGCGGGTCCTTGGGACCTGATTCAAAAAGAACCAGGCCAGGTAGGGAACTCAGACTCAGACTCAGACCCGAGCCCGAGCCCGTGCCCGACCCGGCCCGGCTCCGGCGCCGCCAGCGGCGGCGCGCGTGCGCGCACGTACGTATGTACGTACATAGTTCCCTCCTTTTCGCGCGCGAAAACTCCAAGTACCCAAAGGGCACACCCTTTGTTCTCATTTTTCTCTATTTATACCTCATAGGCTTCCATCACACGGCCAATGTGGGACTAAATACTTGTAGCTAACTTTAGTCCCTTTTGGCTTTGAATTAGGCAATCTTTGGACTTGAATATCTCATTCATTCGAAGTCGGAATTGAACATGTGAATATACCACGTTCATCACAAATGGAAGGAGAACACACTCCAACCATCATCCGGTTGATTCGATCAACGGATCTCGCCATAATTCAACTCGAAGATTCACCTTTATATTCTTCAATTCCAACAGCAATAGTCAATTCCACCTGCCCCAAAGCCTATAAAAGAATAGAAGACTAAATTCATATTCATATACAAGCGAGATGAGTCTTCAGTAAAATGAAAGGAAACAAAGTGGGAATTTGCTTTAGTTATCAAAGAAGAAGTTTCTCCAACCGCTGAGATTTCTAAAAAGATGAAGCCATTGTTGGAATTGTTCAAAGAAGTTATGCATGACATGTTTTCAGAAGGATTACCACCCATGAGAGTTATTTAGCATCATGGTGCATCTATTTTTCATGATTTCGAAAATCCTTTCATGTGAAAGGAGAGTGCTAAAGATGAAAGTTTTAAATTCTTCAAATTCATATCATCTACTATTAGCACGTAGGCGCAACATGTTCTGCATGATATGCCAAGTTTCATCTCTAATCACACTTTGGAAGATCTTCTTTGTAGGAGCGAACCTATGACGTATGAGAGCATGCATACGGCTGGATAATGGAGGAGCACCAACCTCTCAATTTCTCTGAAGCTGAGTTTGCTAAAGTTAACATCGTTCATCATTCGATTGATTGAAACTCAATGACGAGTTCTTTTGAAGAGGGAGGGACTGATGTAGGAAGCTAAAACAGCAATAGCAGGAGATCATGGTTCAATAACAGGTCAGACACAGTTCTCGTTCTACCGCACGGTCGATCAACAGAAGATCAAGTTTGGACTGCGGTCGTCCGCCCGGTCGATCGCCAAATATAGAGGGCTACAGAATTGCTAACGGTCCCGGTCGACACAATAATAAAAAGTTGGGTTTTACAGCCGGTCGACCGGCCTTCGACCGACGCTAGTGTTTCAGCATATCTGCAGAATTAGATTTTTAGATTGACTTCCAGTTGAATTCTTGAAGGGACAAGGATTTCTGAATACTTCTTTAATAGGAAACCTAAATAAATTTTTTTAGTTAATTTTTATTTTATTCTCTTAGGATTATTAGTTTTCTTAAATGGGTTAGGACTATTTTAATTCTTTTCGTTTTATTTTAGGAATAGGTTATTGTTTTCTAATTAGAGTAGTATTCTGTTTATTTTGGGTATATAAGGCCATTGTATTCTTGTTTTCGTATTCAACTTTTAATTCAAGTTTTGATCAATTAAAATTGAGTTTATCTCTCTAATTTCTCGTTGATTCGAGTTGTTATCTTTTACTCGTGAATTTGAGTGATGTGCTCGTGGATTCGAGTACGTTTTTCTACCTGAAAGATCCTTTTGGGGTTCTTTGGTAGTAGGATGAGATCTATCCGGCGTCGTTCGCTTCTCAGTTGCGTTATTTGGGCCTAAAATCTGAGCGTGAACTCAAGTCTGAATTTCACAGAACAGAGAATTTTCGATCAGATATCAGTTGATAGTCTCAGGTTTAAACCTGCCAGAATTGATCAATTTTTTTATGAAATTTGGATACTTGTAACCAAGCTCCAAAGTACATTAATAGAACCACCATAATCTTGGCTTACACTGCATCATCATAACACAAATCAAATTCTCAATTCAAGAAGAAAAAAGAAGAAGAAGAAAACAATGACAGGTTAATTGTTGCAACTTTGGGTACATCAGGATCGGCTCAATTTTTAGGGAGGCCTTAGGCGAAAATTTCAAATGGGCCCTTTTAAAATATACTTTAAAAAAGTAATTAATATTAACTAATATGTTATTTAATCAATATTTTATTGAAAAACTATTCTTCTAATTTTTTGAGATGCAAAATTTTTAGTCATGTTTTTGTATTCAAGTTCTGCTAACGTATTTTTTTCTATAGAGCAGTTGCAGGCCCTGTCGTCAGTCTGAGGCCTGGGCGACATAGGCGGTGAAAAGTAAGGCTGCACAGAGAGAAAAAGAGTTTTAATTTTGAAAAATTCTCTAATTATAATTAAATAGTTAGGGAGAGTGGAAAAGACAGCTGGGAAGTGGAAAAGACTCCTCTCTTTAATTATAATTAAATAGTCATAGGGAGTGAAGGATATTAGCTTGGGAAAGTGGAAGAAACTCATGCTGACAGGATTTGAACTCACGCAGGCAAAGCCCACACAATTTCTAGTCATGTTCGATAACCACTCCGGCACGCTCAGTTGAACGGAAAAAAAATATTTTCTATATTTTATATTTCTTATTTTAGTAAATACTAATTTACACTATAATTTTGGAGGCCCCATAATATTTGAGGCCCTAGGCGACTGCCTCATTCGCCTAGAGGTTGAGCCGCCCCTGGGGTACATGAACTGGGAACTCATCAATGGCATCCATCCATGGATAAATCTCTCCAGGCTGGATATCTTTCAGAGCTCTCCACACCACACTGTTACACCTGAACCCGGACCCGAACGCAGTCTGCGATATCCGATCCCCTTTCTTGGTCCTCGTCTTCGCCTCCGAGTACCCCATCTCGTACCACAACGAGCTGCTCGACGTGTTCCCGAACTGATACAGGGTCATCCTCGACGGTTCTCCAGCTCGCCCACTATCGCCCACCCCCTGCGTGAATGCAGAAGTTATCGAACACCAGCCTGAAGTTTAGCACGTAGGGCCTGCTTTTCGTTCTGCTTAGCTTTCGTGTTATCAATGAGAGCAGGAAGCGGAGCTGCTCCAACACCGGGAGGACTCTCGGCCCTGTCGTAATGTTGGTCCTGAGGGCCTCTCCGGCGACGGTGATGAGGTCTTTGGAGCGGGACACGCCGAGCTTTCCTTCGTCGTCCTCCTCTTGAGTGACACAAGGGTAAGACTCGTCGCTGGCCCCCTTGTGGGTGCGGATCAGGTCGGTCAGCACAGAGGAACTCTCCAGCTAGAAAGATTAAATTACCTACAAGTGGTGCTAATCTCAAAAAAAAAAAGTAAGACAAAAGAAGTGAGGGACGTCAGGCCTATCAGCACGTTGAATGCTCCGATAAAAAAAATTATATCAAAAGTATTTGCAAACAGATTAAGAGATGTTCTGGAAGATTTTATAGACGATCACCAATCAAGGTTCACGAAAGAAAGAAGTATTTTAGACTATATAGCTATCGCTCAGAAAGTTATGCAATTCACCAAACGGAACAAAAAGGTTCATGTTGAAATTGGATTTTGATAGGGCTTATGACACGATAAAATGGGAATACACCTTTGAAACTTTATGCTCTTGGGGATTCACATCAACATGGATCTCTTGGATTAAACTTTGGTTGTGATGAATCAAAGTGTCAGTACTGGTTAATAGCATTCAAGGTCGGGAGATTTGCTTTAAAAAGGGTCTGCGTCGAAGTGATCCCCTTTCCCCTATTTTCATCCTTATCGCTAATGTACTTCACCACATGATTGCCAAGTGCCGGAAAGGGTCTCATTGTGATGTCTGAGGCAATACCAGCACGGTTATTAACTTTCACCATGCGGACGACACTTTAATTTTTGGAAAGAATGACTGCTACAAGTGATGATTCTTAAATGGATTCTATTCTACTAAATTAACTACAGGTTGGGCAAATATCACTTTAAAGATGGAACAAATTATCTGGGCCTTGGCCCTCTTGAATAATCACATGAGGCAAGATTTCTCCTATAAGTAATGGGCCTACAAAGCACATCTCGAGATCCTATCGTGGTTCGAGGCCCGCCCAATTCTCAGAAATCCACGCGCTTGGCGGTGACCATAACCGATCCATCTACAGCCGCCCGATCAAGCCCATCATCTGACGGCTGCAGCCCTCTGTTGCCGCATTCAAAATAGTGGCAGCCTCGCAATTACTCCTGATGCTTGTGGGCATTTCGTGAAAGGGCAATCGATTTGTTTTCTTAGTCTTATTTTTTATCACCCCTTCAAGTTGCACCACTGGGGCCCACTTTTTGATCGAGATGTTGATTGGAGAATGTGAGTAATTTTTTGGGTTTTCCAGTAGGTCCCTCTCACTGCAAACATCTATACATTACCAATGAATCCTTGCCAACTTGATAAAGATGTACTTAGCGAAAAGAAAATAATACTAATAATAATAATAATTAATAATCAAGATACATGAACCTCTTTATCTTTATGGAAGAAAAGACGAGGCCTCATGGCATAAAAAATTTAATCTTGATCCAATTTCATGTATCTCAATGAAATGATTAGTGGCCTACAATGACGAATTGTTCGTTCAAGTAAGTGACTATCACTTGTCATGTTCGGACCTCGATTCATGTTGCGTTGTGTAGAATTCAACTCATTCATCAATACAAAAATTTCAAATAGAAAAATCAACAATTTTGATATTAACTTGGTATTTGTAAACTGATGAGGTTGTACTTGTTAATGGAGACCCATTGTTGTTGCTCCCATGTTCCCTTTGTTCGCTTATTCTCTTTCTTTGGAACATTTACATATTAAATTTATACTTTTTATTATTTGATAAATGATAAGAGCTTGGAAATTACATGCTGGAACACACTAAATTCAAATTACAATTGATATTACTCAATAAACTAAATTTAAACAGACTATTATGCAAAATCCTTTTCGAAAACGACCCCACAGTTTCAAATCCAGGAACTTGGATCCCACTGGATGGCAAAACCGTCATTATGTATCACTTCTGTTGGCATTAAGTAACCCGCGACTCCGGCCGATCGACCGTTGCGTTTTAATCCACGTCCATTTTTCTTGACCCCAACCCACACCCAAACTTATCCCACACAAAATCTCACCCACCTTTTTTCCTCTCTGGACCCCACCATGAAACACGGGTAAAATAAAAAAAGAAATCCCCCCTCGTTCAAATTTATTTCCCAATTTCGGGTTTCTACAACCCATAACAAACACCCCCCAATTTCGATCTCTCCCCCACACTCTCAAGCTTAAACCTTTCTCTCTTTCTATAGGGTTTAATCGATCGAAATCTCTAGGGTTTTCGTCTTTCTAGGGCTCCGTCGATCGAATCGCTAGGGTTTCATCGAGCGATCGGCCATGTCGCTGCGCCCGAGCGAGAGGACCGAGGTCCGCCGCAACAAGTACAAGGTCGCCGTCGACGCCGAGGAGGGCCGGCGGCGGCGAGAGGACAACATGGTGGAGATCCGGAAGAGCAAGAGGGAGGAGAATCTGCAGAAGAAGAGGAGGGAGGGAATGCAAGCGCAGGCGTTCCCGCAGGCGGCGCAGCAGGCGGCGCCGGTCGAGAAGAAGGTAATTTGATTGATTGATTATTGGTAGCTAGATCTGTTGGTTTGGGGCTTGATTCGTATATCGCGCCGTTTTATTTTGGGTTTAGGGTTTTGTTGAGGGGTTAGGGTTTGGGAGTGATCGGTTTTGTCTTGTTTTCTTTATAGTTGGAGAGCTTGCCTGGGATGGTAGAGGGGGTTTACTCCGATGATCCTAACTACCAGATCGAGGCGACGACCCAGTTCAGGAAACTGCTGTCGATAGGTACATGATTGTTTTAATTTGTGTTTATTTGATTAACTGTACTGTTTTACGTTCATGGATTATTTAGATTTGTTATTATTAGTACATTACAGATAAAGAAGAAGGAAACGAACACTTATTTGTGTAATGACAAGATACCACTAGTTATGATTCTTGATTGTATATATACACATATTGATCACTTGTGTATACTGATTTAGGAGAAACAATAGGAAACATTGATTGAAAAAGAGAATGAGAAACACATGGTGTATGAGTTCCATGTGTTCCTTTAATTATGGAGAGATTTTAGGATCTGGTTGATTCATGAGGGATTTCTTTCACATGAATTGCATGTTTCACATGAGTCACGTGTTAGCATTGATATCTCTAACACCCCCTACAAGCAAAACGGGTTCAAAAGAACCGAGAGCTTGTTCTTCAGTATAGAAAATCTTAATGAGCTCAAAGGCTTAGTAAGGATGTCTGCTAGTTAGTCTTTAGTGCTCACAAACCGAACATTCAGAACTCCATTGGCGACATAGTCCCGCACAAAATGAATGTCGATCTCAACATGTTTGGAACGTGAGTGACGAATAGGATTGACCGAAGATCTTGAACTGAGGTTGTCACAGAGAACTATTCGGGGAGATTGCAGAACGCCAAGCTCACGAAGTAATAACTACAACCAAACAAACTCTGCTACAACATTAGTCAAGCCCTTATACTCTGCCTCAGTGCTAGATCGTGTCATAGGTGGCTTATTCGAGCTCCAAGAAATGAGATTTATATCAAGAAAGACACAATAATCATTGGTGGATTTTCGATCATCGATCGACCATGCCCAATCTGCATCGGTGTAAACAGTAAACTGTACAGAAGAATGACGAGAGAGAAAAAGGTCATGTTAAATGGTAGATTTGAGGTAACGGAGGATTCGTTATACAACGCTCCAATGCTCATCGGTTGGAGCTTCCATGAATTGAGCGACCTTGTTCACCGAGAAGACAATATAGGGTCTGGTAAAGCTTATGTATTGTAGAGCCCCAATACTACTTCGATAGACGAATGGGTCAGAGAGGTTTGCTAACAACCTTGGAAAGCTTATAGGAAGTAGCCATAGGCGAGGAGCTGACAGGCTTAACACCATCGATCTTGAGTCAGAGAAGCAAGTCACGGATGTACTTCTGTTGAGAGAGAAAGAGACCTGAGGGTGTACGGTGATACTCCACACCCAAGAAATAGTGCAGTGGGCCAAGGTCTTATAATGAGAACTCCCGGCCTAGTTCTTGAATAAGACAAGTGACAGCCGGTGAGTGATTGCATGTGATGATAATGTTGTCAACATAGATGAGAACCAAAAGAAGATATGTCCCGACCCGTCAGCGGAAAAGAGACGTGTCAGACTTGGAGCCCACAAAGCCCATTGTGACTAAATAACTGCTGAGGTGAGAAAACCAGGCCCATGGAGCCTCTTTGAGGCCACAGATACTACGGTGAAGCTTGATACATGATTGGGACAGGCGGGATCAATGAACCCGAAGGTTGTTCCATGTAGACCGTCTCAGTAAAAAAACCTTACAAAAATGTATTACTCACATCCAACTGTCGAATAAACCAGCCCTTGGAGATGGCCAGACTTCTCATGGTATGGACATTGTTTTTTTTAATGGCCGGACTAAATGTCTCACCATAGTCAACCCTGTTTGTTGATGAAAACTCTTGGCCATCAGGTGGGCCTTATACCTATCAACAGAACCATCAGATTTATGTTTTAACTTAAAAACTTATTTGCAGCCAACTAGATTCAAGTAGGGTGGTGTGGCACAAGTGACCAGGTTTTGTTCTTAAGGCATTTATCTCAGTGTCTATTGCCTGGCGCGGAATCTTTAGAAGCCTGCGTGAAACATGTAGGTTCGACGGGAGCGATGGCCAAGTCGGCTATGAGACAGGTAGGCATGGGATACCGGGTGGCTAGCCAGACTTTTGATGTTCTTGTGTTATCCTGTGTTCTAATGACCATGTGGTGGGTCCGGTAGGAGGGGGACTGGGAAATCCTGAGGATGAGGACGATGAGGACTCATCGGCGGGTGCTGGTGGAGGTGGTGGAGAAGGAGTATGTGAGGGGGTTAGTGGAGGAGGAGAAGAGTCAATGGTGGGGCCTGCATGAGAAGAGGGGATTGGAAAAATGGAAGGTAACAGAGATGGGATTGGTGGTGAGGGCGTGGGAGTAGGTGGAGAGGGGGGACAGAGGAGACTGGAAAGGAATGGAGGATTCGTCAAACACATCTCGAGAGATATAAATACGATCAGAGGGGACATGCAAACATTAATAACTTTTATGCGAAGTCGAGTAACCTAAAAAGACACATTGACTGGACTGAAAATCAAACTTATGAGTTTGGTA
This sequence comes from Agave tequilana, assembly GCA_038442645.1. Classification (NCBI taxonomy): domain Eukaryota; kingdom Viridiplantae; phylum Streptophyta; class Magnoliopsida; order Asparagales; family Asparagaceae; genus Agave; species Agave tequilana. Next base: position 62,962 of record JAVJIF010024961.1, on the reverse strand, counting down.
CGGACGTAAATGAGGGTAGCAAGCATAACCAAAAATATATAAGGGAAGGTACTCAGGTGCTTTATGAAATAATTTCTGATAGGGAGAGATTATGGAGGATGGGGATGGACATTCTATAGATGAGAAATGAGACTGTTTAGAAAACATAATGGCAGTAATGGAATGAAATATTTGACCGGGCCAGAAGAGTGAGGCCGGTCTCGACAAGATGGCGATGCTTTCTCTGTGCGGTGCCATTTTGGGCATTTTGGGCACTAGTGTGCAGACAGAATAAGCGATGATCGATACCCAGAGAAGACAAGTTTAAATTTGATGAACTCACCACCACCATCAGTTTGGAGTGCTTTAATGGAACACTCAAGGATTTTTTTCCATATAAATTTTGAACTCAAGAAAAATGGAGAAAACATTACTTTTATTAATTAAAGGATAAAGCCAAGCATATTTATTGTAGTGATCTACAAAGCTAATATAATAGTGATGATCACTTACAGCGGAAACAGGAGATGGATCTCATAGATCAGAGTGAATAAGTTCTAAAGGAGCAGTAGCAATCGTGAAAGATGGGAAAAAAGAAGATAGTAACTTTTTCTTGCTGACAGGGGATGCAAAGAGGGGTATCAGCTTGGTCTGTGAAGAAAGGAAGCCGATGTTGAGATAAAACACTGGAGACAACTCTGGTGGAGGGATGAGCTAGACGCTCATGCCAGATGGCGGAAGATGCACGCTCACCGAGAAAAGCCTGGAGAGAGGCAGTGAAGTTATGGTTCCCCAGGGAGAAGACATATAAGCCATCTTTAAGTTGTCTTCGCAGTAGAGTTTTCCGGGTGGAGAGATCATTGACAAAATAAGAGTCAGGGTGGAATTCAAGAAGGACTTTATTTTCAGCAGTAAATTGACTAACAAACAAATTTTTTTTGGTGATATCAGAACATGTAAAAGGTTTTTCAAGACAAAAGAAAAAATAAGGGAACACAATAAAGAAGCACCAGTAGGTCGGATAGGAAACATGTCCCGTTACTCATACGAACTCTGTCAGTTCGTTGATATTCTGAGTGAACAGCCAGATTCGCAATGTCAGCCGTTAGGTGATGAGTAGCTCTAAAGTCAACATACCAGTTGGGATTGATTGGACTATTCCCATAAGAGTGGAGAAGAGCAGTTGGGTTAGCCGAATCATCATAACGATTGTAGCACTGGTTAGCATAATAGCCAAAACTATTGCAGATCTGGCATTGAGCTTGGCTACCGACGGACTGACGTGGTGGCGGGAAGGAACTTCCACGATCATGATTGCGCTCCCTGCCTCGGTCACGTTCACGACCACGAAAAGAAGATGGAGCCGAATAGTAGCTTGGGGTGCGGGAGGAGTATGAACCGCAGGAGAAGGGGAGATGAGGGTTGTGGAGTATGGTGGAGTGATAGCACGCCCACGATAAATCTCCTGGCTAAGCATGAGGTAGATGAATTCTTCTGATAATATAAGGTTGACTCGTGTGTTGGCGGAGGTGACGAATGATTCACACTCAGGGGACTGACCACTGAGCAAGGTAGAGACGACGTCGGAGTCAGTAACTGGATTAACCACTGCCGTCAGGTTGTCCACGATGGACTTGACAGACTGGATGTACTCTGACATAGAAGAGGTGCTCATTTTGACGGTGTGCGGCTGGTATTTGAGTTGTTGCACTCTAGCTGAAGGGTGACACAAAGATTCCCTCCAGAGAGCACCACACATGACATCACGACATGTGGTGAGGCCGATGATATGAGCAAGAACAACCTCAGTGAGCGAGGAGATAAGCCAGTATAAGAGCATCTGATCAATCTTGATCCAGCGAGTGTATTCCGGGTTGATAGTGGGTTGAACATTCTTCTCGGTAGAAGAAGGAACCGGACACGGAGAGGTTCCGTCGACGTGGTCTTCGATATTGTGGAGTTTGAGAAGAGGAAGGAATTGGGAACGCCACATTAGGTAGTTTCCCTTGTCGAGTTTGACAATTAGAAAGTGAGTGATGTTGGGATTGAGAGTGATCATGGATGCAGGTGTTTGGATGGAAGTGAGGGAAGATGAAGAGGAAATACTCGCCATGGTACAGGAGTTGCTCTAATACCAAGATAAAGAAGAAGGAGAGCACTTATTTGTGTAATGACAAGATATTACTAGGTATGGTTCTTGGTTGTATATATATACACATATTGATCACATTTTACACTGATTTAGGAGAAACAATAGGAAACATTGATTGAAAGAGAGAATGAGAAACACATGGTGCATGAGTCCCACGAGTCTCATGCGTTCCTATAATCATGGAGATATTTTAGGATCTGATTGATTTCATGAGGGATTTCTTTCACATGGATCATATGTTTCACTTGAGTCACGTGTTGTCATTGGTATCTCTAACAATAACTTGGCTAAATATTTATCTAGTTTCCTTGCTTGTTTGACACGTCACGGTTAATTGTTAATTTAGTCAATTGTGGTTGTGTGTCTTTTCTAAAATTTGTATTATTTGTCTTATTTATGGATTAGTATTAATAGTTACTTGGCCATAAAAATTGATATAGGGCATGTTTGTTTCGCTGCAAAACGTCGCAAGTCGTAAGTCGTAAAATGAGTGAAAAAAGTGAACTGTAGCAGAGAAAATATATTGTGTTTTACAGTGTTTGTTGGATCGTTGAGATAAGGACTAATTGCGGAATTATCTCTTGTAGGCAACTATAGATCTGAAATAACTCAAGTCAACACAAATCTAAAACTAGAAGGATTAGCGTTAAGTAAATAAACAAAATAAATAACTTGCATGTAAAGGAAAACAAATCTCAGAAATAGACAAACACAAACAAAGAGATTTATCCTGGTTCGGTCCTTGTGACCTACATCCAGTCCCCAAGCCACCCGCTTGAGATTTTCCTTTAACCTTGATCTTGCCACCCAAAATCAATACAACATGTACACCACTTGTCGAATCCCCTTCGCCAAATGTGTACACCTTCTCTTCCACCAAGAGAACACCTTTACCTTTGTACAACTGCCTCTACAACCAAGAAGCCTCCCGTGTACAATGGTTACCTTGTACAACTTGCCTCTTCAACCAAGAAGCCTCCCGTGTACAATGAACACTTTGAGAATTACAACTCTTTTCCTATAGCCTTGATACTGAATGTGTATGTGGACAAGGTACAGTATAGGAAACAAAACTTCAGAAGACTTCACAATAGGAATTGGCTTTTGGTGAAAACTGAAGTTAGGAAAACAGTTTTCAGATTTTCAGATTTTTGACTTTTGGAAAACTGATAAAAACTCTTGGTAAATGGCCTTTGCCATAACTTCCCTATTTATAGTTGAAGACTAGGGTTAGTTAGGGAGTTATTGAAGCAATTTGAATCAAAGAAACGTTGAGATTCGTTGCAAAAAAGACCAGATAACGAAAACTGTCCAACAGTCAGAAACTGTCTATAGTCGACTAGGGTTCTGAGTTAGTCGACTAGACTAGGCAAAATTTCAACTATTAGTCGACTAGATTTAGCTATTAGTCGACTAGGTAGGTGGACGTTGGATGAACAGTTTTCTGGTTAACTACCTCAAGTCGACTGCAACTGCTTTATAGTCGACTGGGTCAAGTATTAGTCGACTAGAGACCAAGGGATAGTCGACTAGAAAAATGTATTAGTCGACTTGGTTTACTGTTTGGTCGACTAATTCAGAAACAGAGAGTTGGGTCAGATTCTGGATACTTGACTAGTCGACTTGGGTTTGGATCAAGTCGACTATACATATGATTAGTCGACTATGTTGGAATGTAAGTCGACTAACAAGATATGATTTGTGTGTGCATGTCAAGGCTTTTACATGCTACTTCAACTTTACAAACCACACTCTATCAACTCTCCTTGGCACATCTTGATCATGTCGGACTCTTGATTCGTCATGTGTAAGAGCTCCAAATGAATTGATCTTCACAAACGTCCTCATCGAAATAGGTTCCAACATTCTCCCCCTTTTTGATGACGACACTTTGTGTGCACAAGTCCTCCCCCTGCAGAAAATATGTTATCTTTTTCCTCCCCCTGCAGAAATGGGTTATAACAGATAGAGAAATATTTTGTTCTCCCCCTGCAACAAATATATTAGTACATATATACATAGTTGATCTTTTAAAAAAAATTTTTTTTTATATATGGTACCTGCAAGATAAACGTTAGTTGGTACCAAATATAAAAGATCATATCTAACCTTTAGGACTCCAAATCCATTTAGAATTTGGTTTTCACCTGTTAATATATACATAATTGCAAGAATCACATATATCATGCATGTATGAAACAATATATGTATTTTTATCATAAACATTTAAGTTCTTTGGAATCCATATAAACTTACTTTTCTTAGTCTTACTTTTTACAGAATAACTATATGGATGATTATAACATGAAGATTTTGCAATAAAACCAATACCATGATTATCATGTGACAAATTCTGAAAAGATAACAGATCATTTAATTTTTCTTTTCCTTTATTAAACTTAGTCACATTTTGCATAAGATCTTCATATTTCTTTTTGAAAACTAACATGTCTTTATCTAATATAGAAATTCTATCATTCAAAGACTTAGTTTCCATTTTCATAAAAATGTTTTCTTTTATAAACTTCTCATTTTCAGTTTTCAAGAATGATATGACATTTTCAGTTTCATCTTGTTGAGAATTTATAGAAGAACATTGTAATGCATAAACAGAATTTTCCTGTAAAAGTTTCTCATTTTCTTTTAACAAAAATCTGTTTTTCAGTTTTTCATTTTTCAGATTCATAAATAACTCATTAAATGCATCAGAGAGTTCAGAAAACGATACCTCTTCATCTTCTATGGCCATGTAACATAAGTTAACATGTTCAGTGGATTCTTCTTCATCAGAAGATGAGAAATCACTATATTCTGAAGATGCTTCGTAGTTCTTCTTCTTTCTGAACTTCTTTCTCTTGTACTTATCTTTCTTCTTGAGTAAAGGGCAATCCATCTTCATATGTCCTGGTTTATCACAATTAAAACACTTGAATTTACCTTGCTTAAGAAATTTCCTGAACTTCTTTGAGAGCATTGCCATCTCCTCTTCGTCATCATTGTCCGTGTCGGAAGATGCATGGAAGGCGAGTTCTTTCTTCTTTGAATGGTGTTGTCATTCGTCCTTCCTTTCTTCTAACTGCACTTCATATGCCATTAGATTACCGATTAGGTTTTCTAATGTCATAGTTGAGAGATCATTCGCCTCTTCAATGGCGGTTGTCTTCTTCTCCCATTCTGGTGTGAGTGCACGAAGGATCTTTCGAACTCTTTCGACTTAGGTGTAGTCCTTTCCAAGGGATGCAAGAGTATTGGTGATGTCGGTGAATCTTGTAACCATTTCGGATATGGTTTCATTCTCCTCCATTTTAAATAACTCAAACCTGTGGACAAGAACAGATATTTTAGATTCCTTAACTTTACTAGTGCCTTCGTGTGTTACCTGAAGAGTATGCCAAATTTGATGTGCAGAAGTTGCTGTTGACACTCGGTTGAACTCTTCTTTGGTAAGGGCACAGAATAGAGCATTCATTGCTTTGGCGTCAAGGTTCGCGTTCTTCTTTTGATCTTCACTCCAAGCGTTGTAGTTGGTTGTAGGCTTGGTGTATGATGCTTCTACGATGTTCCAAAGGTCGTAGTTGAGTGACTGCAAGTATATCTTCATTCTACACTTCCAATAGTTGTAGTTGGTTCCGTCAAATAGCGGTGGACGTTGTGTAGAATGTCCTTCTTTGTATTGGGATGATGAAAACTCCGTTGCCATCTTTGTTGTTGACTTGTATCCGCCCTGATATCAAATGTAGGATCAGAGCGTGTACTCTGGTTGATGAAGTAGGAATGTAGATGCCGGTTGATGACCCTCGCTCTGATACCAAATGTAGGAATTGGTATGGTTGTTGCCTGTTGATGAACTTGGCTCTCCCCTGCTCTGATACCAATTGTTGGATCGTTGAGATAAGGACTAATTGCGGAATTATCTCTTGTAGGCAACTATAGATCTGAAATAACTCAAGTCAACACAAATCTAAAACTAGAAGGATTAGCGTTAAGTAAATAAACAAAATAAATAACTTGCATGTAAAGGAAAACAAATCTCAGAAATAGACAAACGCAAACAAAGAGATTTATCCTGGTTCGGTCCTTGTGACCTACATCCAGTCCCCAAGCCACCCGCTTGAGATTTTCCTTTAACCTTAATCTTACCACCCAAAATAAATACAACATGTACACCACTTGTCGAATCCCCTTCGCCAAATGTGTACACCTTCTCTTCCACCAAGAGAACACCTTTACCTTTGTACAACTGCCATACAACCAAGAAGCCTCCCGTGTACAATGGTCACCTTGTACAACTTGCCTCTTCAACCAAGAAGCCTCCCGTGTACAATGAACACTTTGAGAATTACAACTCTTTTCCTATAGCCTTGATACTGAATGTGTATGTGGACAAGGTACAGTATAGGAAACAAAACTTCAGAAGACTTCACAATAGGAATTGGCTTTTGGTGAAGACTGAAGTTAGGAAAACAGTTTTCAGATTTTCAGATTTTGACTTTTGAAAAATTGATAAAAACTCTTGGTAAATGGCCTTTGCAATAACTTCCCTATTTATAGTTGAAGACTAGGGTTAGTTAGGGAGTTATTTGAGCAATTTGAATCAAAGAAACGTTGAGATTCGTTGCAAAAAAGACCAGATAACGAAAACTGTCTAACAGTCAGAAACTGTCTATAGTCGACTAGGGTTCTGAGTTAGTCGACTAGACTAGGCAAAATTTCAACTATTAGTCGACTAGATTTAGCTATTAGTCGACTAGGTAGGTGGACGTTGGATGAACAGTTTTCTGGTTAACTACCTCAAGTCGACTGCAACTGCTTTATAGTCGACTGGGTCAAGTATTAGTCGACTAGAGACCAAGGGATAGTCGACTAGAAAAATGTATTTGTCGACTTGGTTTACTGTTTGGTCGACTAATTCAGAAACAGAGAGTTGGGTCAGATTCTGGATACTTGACTAGTCGACTTGGGTTTGGATCAAGTCGACTATACATATGATTAGTCGACTATGTTGGAATGTAAGTCGACTAACAAGATATGATTTGTGTGTGCATGTCAAGGCTTTTACATGCTACTTCAACTTTACAAACCACACTCTATCAACTCTCCTTGGCACATCTTGATCATGTCGGACTCTTGATTCGTCATGTGTAAGAGCTCCAAATGAATTGATCTTCACAAACGTCTTCATCGAATTAGGTTCCAACAGTGTTTGGTAGGTAAAGTGAAAGTGTAAATGAAAAAAATATATTATGTTTTACGGTATTTTGTTAGTAAAGTGAAAGTATGAATGAGAAAGTATATTGTGTTTTACGGTGTTTGGTTGGTAACTTAAAAGTGTAAGTGAAAAGGTTGGCCACAAAATTAACTGTAAGAGTGATTTAAATATTATAAATACTATTAAATTAAATATACTATTGAATTATTAAATTGTATTAATAAATTTGAGATAAAATATTAATATTTTAATATTTTAATTATAACAATAATATTAATAAAATATTAGTAAAATTAGTAAAAATATTACTAAAATATTAAGTAAATAAATAATTATAAAATTTTAAGAAAATCTAAAGAACATTAATAAAATTCTAAGGATACTAATAAAACCAAAATATTAAAAAAAATCTTAAGAAAAATAATAAAATTTAGTTATAATATTATAATATTATAAAATACTTTGAGATTATTATAATATTAAATTTTATTATAATAATATTGTAATATTATAAAAAATATAAAATTAACAAAGTAAAATATAAATATAAATTTAATAATAAAATATTATTATAATATTATTATAATGAATTATTATTACAATATTAACATAATAAAATATTAATATAATAATAAAGTATATTATAATATTAATAAAGTAATTATTTATATTAAGAAATAAATAAATTACATATATAATAATTTATATTAAAGCATATTATTGTTATATTAATAAAATATTAAATCTAAATAAAATATTAAGAAAATTGGTGTAAATATTAATAAAATAATAAAGTATTAAATAACAATATTAAATAAAAATATTAAATTAAAATAATAAAATATTAAATATTAAAACAATATTAAAAATAATACAAAACTAAAAAGTACAAATATAAAATAATTACATAAGAAATTAAACACTATTAAAAATATTAAATATTTAATAATATTAAATTATATATTGATTATCAAATAACTGCTTTGGACTGTAAGTGTACTACAAAGGAGATTTACATGACCACAAAATTAATTGTAGCAGTTGCAAGTGGGAAAATTTGAGTGTTAAAGTAAGATTTATATGACCACAAAATTAACTGTAGCAACTGCAAGTGGAAAATGAGAGTTGTATTTTGCAAGTTATTTTGCAGCGAAACAAACAGTGGAAAATGAAAAAGAGGATTTACGATTTACGACTTGCGGCCTTTTGCGGGAAAACAAACAGACCCTCCATGAATTAAATGTAATAAATAACCAAGTTTCTGTCAATTTTAATGCCTGTTAAATTATTCTGGAACTAGTTCATAATGATTGAATTGACGATTGACTCAATTTCTATTGAAGAAAGTTCAGTAGAAATTGTTGTCCTTGTGTATTTGATTAGCAGCTAGTTTATTTCTCACCGGAAAAAATTTTCATGTTGAACTGGTTCATGCCATAGTCAGATGAGTTTTTGCCAATATTTTCTTTGAATTAGTACCCATGGATGTTTTTGACCATCCGATTATTTTATTTCAATTTGGAAAACACCCCCCTTGAATTATAAATTAATTATTTATGTCAAACTTAGACAGGTTTTTGCCAATTATTTTTTCATGTCAGACTAGTACTTCTGGATATTATTATCAGCAAATTATTTGATTTTAATTAGGAAACGAGACCTCTCTCTCTAGTTCTCTTGGGTTATAAATTAATTAAGTAGTAACTATATTAAGCTTTTGGTATTACTTGTAGCCTTTTAAGTTTTTGGTCAACCTTTATGATGAGATAACTAAGGAATAAGGATTATGTTTCTAATAGTTTTGTGATTGGATTCTTTACCAGAAAGAAGCCCTCCAATAGAAGAGGTCATCCAGACTGGTGTTGTTCCCCGTTTCGTTGAGTTCCTTACAAGGGAGGACTATCCCCAACTGCAGGTCTGCCTTGATTTTGTAACCACGAATTTGGGTCCTCATGTTTTCAGTTTTGATTAAATTAAATTTGAATATTTGATCAGTTTGAAGCTGCTTGGGCGCTTACCAACATAGCTTCTGGTACGTCAGAGAACACCAAGGTTGTGATTGATCATGGTGCTGTTCCAATATTTGTGAAGCTACTTGGTTCCTCCAGTGATGATGTCCGTGAGCAGGTTTGTAAACTATATTTACTATAATTGAATTTTCTGGTGTCAAATCATTATTTGTGCGTGTTAATGCTACATTGGTGCATATATCTATATGTAAATTGGATAGCTGCAGTATTTGCATGTTTTGTTGGTAGTCAATTTATACTTGATCATTTGTTTCAGCTTTCTAAGATATTTTTTGTTTTTAATTAGAAAAAGGTTGTTTCTATCAATTATATGGTTTTCTTGAAAAGACAGTGGAATATGTTGGCTTGTGTGGAGTTCTATCCATCTTTATGTTAATTTATGTTTATGTTAATAAATTTTAGTTTTTGGTCATTTAGTGATATTACCTCTGTAGGTTGGGCATTTGGCTACTATTACAGTATGCAGTCTGTTGTAACATCGTGTTTTTCTCGCCCCAGATAAATTTTGTTTACAATAGCAGCTTACTGACATGGATAGTTGATACTGTTTCTGTTAACAACTGATTATATGGGCATTGGTTGCCATCTGATACAGTTTAACTTTTTGTGCCCTTTATAAACTGGTTTTGCATGTGTATTTGCTTCTCTGTTTGTTTTCTTGCTTTTGATTGTTTTCTCCTCCTACTTTTAAATTGCAGGCAGTGTGGGCATTGGGCAATGTAGCTGGTGATTCACCGAGATGCCGAGATCTTGTCCTTGCCAGTGGGGCATTGCTTCCTCTCTTGGCTCAGTTGAATGAGCATGCCAAGCTCTCGATGCTAAGGAATGCCACCTGGACTCTGTCCAACTTTTGTAGGGGGAAGCCACAGCCAGCTTTTGAGCAGGTTGGGCTGTTTGTTATCTTATTGAGTTGCTATTGCTATCTTTTTAAGTTTGGATGTGCTAAGAAATGTTTATATTAATGCTCTTTGGTGATCTTCATGGGCAGACAAGTCCGGCTCTTCCTGCACTTGAGCGTCTTATTAATTCAAATGATGAGGAAGTTCTTACTGATGCATGTTGGGCTCTTTCTTACTTGTCTGATGGTACAAATGACAAGATCCAAGCCGTGATTGAAGCTGGTGTTTGCCCTCGACTTGTGGAGCTTCTTTTGTATGTATTAGTATATAGATTAAATATTTTTTGTGCTTCCTAAAATCATAAAATATTTATTTTTACGAGTCCTTATGTTATTTATTATGGCATGTAGTCATCCTTCTTCACCTTCAGTGCTCATTCCTGCCCTTCGCACGGTGGGCAACATTGTTACCGGAGATGATGTGCAGACACAGGTAGGCATCCTTTTCATTTGTTTTGCAGTGTATATTATGTTTAATTGACACAGGTAAGCATCCTTTTCATTTATTTCGCAGTGGACATTATGTTTAATTGACATTCAATTTGATGGAGCTGTTTTTGTTGTTAACACATCCCTGATGTCTTTATGATTTGTGCTTATGTTTCACATATTATGCTGATTTTTTATCATTATGATTTATGCTTATGTTTCACATATTATGCTGATTTTTTATAACAAGTATTTTGAATATACATACAAATTTTGAGAAGATTATTAAAGTTGTCCATAAACAGTGGGTTTAGTATGGATACAAATTCTATCGTGTGTCCCTGCAATGTATATTTCACACCCTATTACTTTAACATTATCTTTTTTGGCATTTTCTCTTAGTTAATTTTCTTGAACTTCGGGAATTTTCACCTTGTTGAACTAAATGAACTTATAAAGAAAGGGTCTTAGCGAGTCATTTTTCTTTCCTTTTTAATGCTTTCAAGTTTACTTTATTAAAGAACATTTTATCCAAGTCATTTTTGAATATAGTAAGCCACCTTTTGTGCACTAAAATTGGTGGATATAATAAATCATTTTGTGATTATAGTAAGTCCTACCTTTTTTAATGTCAAACCCAAAGAACTTACTTTGTTATCCCCAACTAAATGATATTCTTGACTTTATGGCTTTTTTTATTCATGTTGATGAAAAATAGCATTTTGCAAGCTAACAGTGTAATGCTCTTTTTAAAGTTGTCTTATAGTGAATCCAATCTGTTGTGTAGGCACAGGCATCGCTCGTACGAGTGATATCCATGTTGACCTTAAAAAACAAAACGGATACTAGGACATGCATCATAGACGGGGATATGAATTTGCACATTTTATTATCCTGCCCAACTTGTTGCTATGGTTCTGGACGCCTGCTTGCAATTATGTTCCACTAACAGGATATTTGCTGCTGTGAATTACATATAGCTTATTCTTGGATCCAATTCCATATTTTGTTTGAACATTTTTTACTTTGTCCCAGGAAATATTGTGACAAACTCAATTGCAAGATAGTCATTTATATTTTGTAGTATAATTTACCATAAAAGAAGATATACAAGAGAGTTGCTGGTGAAAACTTTAATATGTTTTCCTCCACCAAATTGTAATTTCTGACTTGAGATTACGGCTACCTGCCTTATTGAGCCTTTGCTTTGCCCAAAGAGATTTTGCGAACACTTATATTTATACATATGATTTATCCTTTTAGTTTTTTTAATACCATTCTCAGTTATTTACGTCTTGTTCTTTGTTCAGTTCATTATCAATCATCAAGCACTTCCATGTCTTCTGCAACTCTTGACACATAATCACAAGAAAAGCATCAAGAAGGAAGCTTGCTGGACAATTTCAAACATCACAGCTGGAAACAAGCAGCAGATACAGGTATGCATGGTCGTTGAAGCCCATTAGTACCTCATTTAGAATGACATTGAATTGTATTGAATTCACATTGTTTGGATGGATGCTGAAATCTCTTGCTTTGAATTCATTTCTATTTTTATTATTGCCTTACGGTTGATTATATATTTGAATTCTTGTTTAAAGGCTAATTTTGCCTAATGGTCATTTAACAGGCTGTAATTGAAGCAAATATTTTCGCTCCTCTAGTTAACCTGCTGCAAACTGCAGAATTTGATATTAAGAAAGAAGCAGCATGGGCCATCTCAAATGCCACAGCTGGTGGTTCCCATGATCAAATAAAGTATGTCCACTGCCCTGAAATCTATGTTAATATGTCAAGTCAATAGATTTGTCTATTTACCTTGACATATATCTTGCCGCTGTCTTTGCACAGATATTTAGTGACCCAAGGCTGCATCAAGCCCTTGTGCGATCTGCTTGTTTGCCCAGACCCAAGAATTGTCACTGTTTGTCTTGAAGGACTCGAGAACATTTTAAAAGTAGGTGAAGCTGAGAAGAATCTGGGAGCCACTGGAGGCGTGAATCTCTATGCTCAGTTGATTGATGAAGCGGAGGGGTTGGAGAAGATTGAGAATCTCCAGAGCCATGATAACACCGAAATCTATGAGAAGGCTGTAAAGATCCTTGAGACTTACTGGCTGGAGGAAGAAGATGAAGCCATGACCCCTGGAGATGCTGCGCAAGGTGCTTTCCGCTTTGGTGGGAACGAGCAGCTTCCTCTTCCTTCTTGCGGCTTCAACTTTGGTTGAATGGTAAGATGGCTTCCGACAATTTAATCAGTCAATTAATTTTCTTAGTTTGACATATTGGTGGGAATTTTTATTGGGCTGCTAGCTTTTTAACCATTCTTCGTTTTAGGTTTAGTATTTGGTTAGGTGTAGTTGAAACTGTAAACTGAGGTAACTGGCCACAATTCCATCTGCAACAGATTGTGAAATATCCTCTAATTGGAAGGTTTACGGTGGTCAACTTTGCAGGGTCTTTGTTCTTGAGGTGCCAAAGGGCGTCGTCACCCCGCTGATGGTTGCTGGGGCTGTGTCGGGTCAGTCGGGAAGAGTCAAGTCGTGTCATGTCGGTTTTGAGTCCCAGTTGGTCCGTCTCAGGTGTGGGTCGAGGTTGGTGGTTGGTCGGGGTTGGTACCAATAAAAGAGGAATTGGACAATGCTGATGATATGTTTCGATTCCAGAGTCAGAAGAGAGAGAGAGGTGCATGTCTGATGCGTCTCTTGCTTCCAAGGTCATCTACCATCATCAAGAAAGGTCGAGGAGAAGGGGAGAAACGAATACATTGTTGATGACCGGTTTGAAGTCAAATATGTTGCAGGTGATTTCAAAACTACACAGGTTATGAATCTTTTTGTCTCCTGTATAGCTATATCAAGTTACTATTTTTTTTTTTTGGCGAGGTTAAATAGAGAGAAGGGTTTATTCATGTTTGCAGGTGATTTCGAAAACCAATTCTTAGTTCTTGAGCAAGATATGACTAGATTTTTTGTATTAATTGGAGATAAACTCAGCTTCTCGTTATGGATCTGTTGGGATTTGATCTTTTAGTATGAATGACATTGTTTATTTCGTTTTTGTTAGTCAGTATGAATGAGTCGAGTAATCGGGGCCTGTTCTGTGTTTAGAAGATGGAAGAGAGAATGAAAGAGAATACGAAGGAGTTTGTTTTGTCTCGGACTGAAGTTCTCTTTTCATGTGTTTGTTTTGTTGTACGCATGATTCTCGATGAATTGTATGACACAAGCTTATGTATGAGAATCTCAGTTGCTATTAGGAGATGACTCATGTTGAAAACTCTTCCCCCTGCAAATTTCACAAGACAAGCAATATGTAAACCACGCACTGCGTGGGCTTGTCCCCATGCTCCCAAAACCTCACCTTCGTCGAACTGAGCCCAGAATCACCAAACAAAAAAGAAAAAGAAAAGAAAGCAGGGAGAAGCAGCAAAGCAAAAGTAGCAGCTCAATCCCCACTCAATGTGGAGCAAAATACCGCAGGCTGACGGCGGCAGCGGCAGCACGACCACCACCAGCAACTGCTACCGGTGGCTTACTTCGCCGGAGTTTGCCAGCTGTCACGACAATGTGCCCCGGCCGGGAACGCGAAAGGGTGCTGAAGGAACTGGAGAGGTTAGCATTGATTGCCAACGAGTCGCTTGTACGACCTCGGGTCTCAGGCACAGGCTGTGCACGCACAAGGCCGGGGATTTGTGGTTTCCCGCTGGCGGGATCGCGAAGGAGGAGACGGACATACCGCCGTTGATCACGGTTTTGCCGGTGGGGTACGCCGGGATGGGGAAGAGCTCGCTGGTGAATCTCATGTATTCCGTTCTTGGGAGGTCGGGGTTTGTGCTGTTCGTGCAGACATCGTCTTTCTTTGCCTGCTGGCGGGTGCTGCTCTAGTGTCATATTAAAGTGTCTGTTGCTGTTGGTGTAACCAAATTCTGAAGTTATAACTAGAGTTGAAAATATTATATATTTATAATCTAGCATATAGAACTAGAATTGAAGTATGATATTTTGAGTTATTGAGCTCTCTCTCTCTCTCTCTCTCTCTCTCTCTCTCTCTCTCTCTCTAATTTTTGCAATCTAGATTTTTTTTTTTTTGAGTTATCTTTGTAAACTCTTATCAGTATATTAAAACATCATGATAATTGAAAATAATCTCTCTAATTTTTGCAATCTAGATTTTTTTTTTTTTTGAGTTATCTTTGTAAACTCTTATCAGTATATTAAAACATCATGATAATTGAAAATAATATATTTATATTCTAGCAGTGGAGAGCACATGCTAAGACAACAACGATAGTGAAACTAATTGAGCTAGGGACTAACTAGTGATGTTGGCATGCTAATAGGGATGTGAAGATGGTGTTAATAGATGGATGGAGAAGCTTACTTGGGGATTTTTTTTTAATTTTATTTTTATTTTATTTTTATGTTTTTTAGGGGAGGGAGGATTTGATTCAGAGCATGTTTGTTTTGAGAAAAAATGGAGGAAAATGTGTATGTGCGGAAATTCTCTTCTCACTTCCACCGTTCGTTTCATTTCACTTGCACTTTTTTCTAACATCCCCATTTTCCCGCTTACAGGGTGCTACAGTTACTTTTTTAATATTTTATGTTTAAATATTTTGTGATTAATATTTTTTAAAATTAATTTAATTTAAATATTTTAATATTTTAATATATTTTTATATAATATTGTAATATTTAGTATTTCAATATTTTTAATAATTATAACTTTAAAAATATTAATTTTCAAGAATATTTTAATATTTAATATATAATTGTTTTAGTTAGTTTTCTATTATTATTTTAATAATTCAATTTTTATTATTAGTTTAATGTTTTTATTACTATTTAATATTTACTTGACAAATTTATTATACATTTTAATTTTTAATATCATATTTAATTTAATAATATTAGTATTATTTAAATCACCGAACAGTTAATTTTGTGGTCAATTTTTTCACTTACACTTCCACATTATTAACCAAACACCGTAAAACACAATATACTTTCCCACTTGCACTTTCACATTACAACCAAACACTGTAAACTTACTTACACAAATTCAAATTTTCAACTTACACTTTCACATTTCTCATTCTCATTTCTCACTTGTACTTTTTCCTCCCACTTGCAGCAAACCAAACAGGTTCTCAATTGTTTACAAGGGTTTTTTTGTTAAATAAAATGTTTTAGAGATATTAAGAGAGAAAGTAATACATTTTTATGTTCTTCTTGGTTCTTGTGGTGGATTGGTTGTAAAGTATTGGTTTCCATGGTGGTGGCTTGTTTATTGTGGATTATAATTAAGTATAGCTATTTAAAACTAATCACAATTTTCTCGGAAGGGCAAAAAGATGAGAGAAAAATAAATTCAATGTTAAATTGGCAAAAGTTAGCCACTACATCGAACAAAGATCAAAATTTTGAAGTTTTCAACATCATAGTATTTTTTTTTTTTGCCTCGAAGATAGCTAAACCACCACAAAAAGGCTAAACTAATTTTTTTTTCCCTTGGAAGGTAGCTTAGATTTAAAAGCTAACCGTGATTACTGGATTAAACAAAACCCATAAGCAAAAGTTAATCACTTTTAAAATTGAGACAACATTTCATGGCCCTCGACAAGAAGTGGAGGTTTTGCTTTTGCTTCTGTTGAGCATGTTTCATGGTCTTTTCTTCTCTTTTCTTGCAACCAATAATAAATTCTAATGTTTAGTTCACTTAGTTTAATTTAATAATTGATTTTTTTTTTTTTTCTTCTCTACGTACAATTTGTATAAATTTGTTTCATAATGTTTTTATGTGTGTTATTTTCTAGGAAGAAAAAGCAAAACAACATGTTTGAGAAAACTTTCAAGTATTGCAGAGAAAATTTGGTTGAATAATCTAAATACGTGTCCGAATTTAGATCATCATATAGGTTCAAGCTTTCTTAATGGGTTTGAATCCTTTATAAATATTGTCTAAATTTATAATGGATTCTTATGTGAATCTTGAACGATCTAACTTCTCGTCACCAGAGGCGGACCCAAAGGTTGGCTGGGCCGGGCTATACTATTACTAGTTCCACTCCTGATTTAGTAGAGAATACTGTTTTATTCTTTTAGAAAACGCATATAATTCATGGGTATATGTTAAAAAAAATTACAGCCCGCCCTAAAATTTATACTTGATTCCGCCCCTGCTCGTCACCCCCTAGTTTTAAGACAAGATACGAGTTCCATCAAATACATCCCGAAGTATGATATTTTGATATTAAGCTTATGAGCTACTAACGCACGAGAAAATGTGAATGTCAAAGGAATGTCTCAACTTCAAGATCGAGTTACAGCTTTTGCTTGAAAAAACAGAAAACAAAAACAAAAATTATGTTTAGAGAGTTAAAAAAAAAAATGCAATGAGAATTTTCTCTTATTCGTTAATATTCGAATCGTATTAAGAACTTTACTCTGTATTTTTCTAAATTTGATATTAAGTCCCATATTCCTACGATCTACGGTCATTATATTTGTATTCGATTTTTGTATTTTATCTGAATGTATCAAGGAAAAAAAAGCATGAAGAAATAAATTGGTAAAAATAAAAGATTTTTTTTTAGGGCCTCCCACACGTGCCACACAACTGAGGACAAATCATTCTCCCCTTGATTGGCTCCCACACATCACAAACCGTACGATCTCAATCCGACGGATGTATAGACCCGCCTCTCTGCTAGCAAAAGTCCGAAATGCCCCCGCCGCACGCGTCGCCCGCATCCGGTGACGGGTAGGCTCGCCGTTCCACGTGGCGAGCGCCGACGCAATAACAGAAGAGGCTGCGGCGTCATGGACAATTTCGTAATTGCACAACAATCCCGCCGCTCGTTAGGGTTTTGGGCGCCCAAGGGCCAATTTTTGGCGGTGCTCGGCTCCCGTCACCGCCTCAGCGATCTCTTCTCCCCCACACGAAAACAGGCTCTATTATGTCGACACGTGTCCCTCTCCGGAGATTTTGGTGGACACGTCAGTGACATATACAGTTTTGTGTTTGAGGAAGGGCAGGTGATGGGAGAATCTTATATTGTGGGAATATTATGTCGGTTAGTTCGGTACGTTGCGCCCGCGGAAGCGGATAAGGAGGTGGCTGTTGAGGCCCGAATTCTGCCAGCAAAAGTGGCTTGGGCCCCAAGATTCTTCCTCCGCATTTAATCTCGAATTAAGCGGAAAATTAATCAACCGTTTTGGAAACTTTGCGGAAAAGGCCTTTCATTTTTTAAATTTACAAGTTTTCTGTATTGAGGTGAGGGTGCCCCATCTTGCCCTTAAGAAACAAATGAAAGACATTCTTATTCTTATTGCGAAGGACAATAAATTTTGTATAACTTGATTTTTATTGTTTGGCTAATCGGAGTCAGAGTGAAGCTTATTGTATAGCAACATAAACTAAGTTTACTTATGCAAATAATTTGTTATTATGAAATATATTTTTTTAATTTAAATAATTTATATATACATGTGCATGTGAAAAAGATTTAGATAATTTTATTTGTTTTGATGGAAATGAAAAAAAAAATAGAAAAGTGAAAAGCCTATTGAAAATTTTACATTTAATGCTCTCATTATCTTACAATAGTCAGTTGTAGACGAGAATCACAAACAATTAACTGATATTATCATCTGTCACATATTGGTCAATTTTGTCACTATCACATATTTTGAGAATCAAACTCAAGACCACTTATTTGTGAGAGTAATGTTTTAGTCAGGATATTTGACATTTTTGATCATCAGAACAACAATTTCCCATTAATAAAACTCACCTAAAACAACAGTAACAAAACTCTTTATTTTTTATTTCTAGTCATTTTCTTGACGATTTATAAAAAATTTTCATTATACTTTGATCTATTTTTATTCCATCTTTAAATTATATGAACAATTTTTAAAGGTTCAAATTTATTGTGGTGCAATGTTTAGAGTTATTCTCAATAATCCTAATCCTAAAAATTACTCTTCGCATTCCAAGAAAACAAAGAAAAATGAAAAAAAGAAAAAAACATACCAACCAATCACCATATTCTGGCAATTTTATCTTTCTTGATGGCATTTTAGTCCAAGGAAGCAATTTCCTCAAAAGTCGGAAACCTTTGCAAGTCGCAATTTGCAAAAAGAACAAGAAGAAGCAACCTTTAGTCAAAAAATCCCATTTTAATAGGGTTGATTATATAATTTCCCCCGCCTCTTCATTTCTCTTCTAAATTTTTTTCCTCTCTTCCCTCCACGCTTTTCTTTTCCCTCCACACTTCTCTGATCTCTAAAACCCTCACTCGCTCTCTCTCTCTCTCTATAAATCTCAGGTTTTGCCTCTCGAATTCTCTCTAATCTCTGATCAACAAAGCTGAGATTTCAATCCAAAAGAATTTGCTCTCTTGTGATCTTGTGATCAGTTCTCTGTGATCAGATCAGCAAGCAAGCAAAGAGGCAATCAGATCAGAGCTCAATTCCATCAAAGATCTGAAGATCTCAGAATGGATCTCTCAAATGATAAGGTATGCTGCTACCTCGATCTCATCCGATCTCATCTCTCTCTTCTACAAATTCCAGTCTGTTTCGACCTGTGAAGCTGGATCTAAGTCTCCGATCTGTGATCGCAGGACCCTGGATCTATAGATCCGAGCGCCAGAGAGAGCTATGATTCATTCTCGGCCTCGGATCCGCTTAAGAGCTGCGCCGACTGCCGGACCACCAAGACTCCGCTGTGGCGAGGCGGCCCGAACGGACCCAAGGTAGGATTTTTCTCGCCTGATCCCGAGTCTTTCGTAAAATTATTAGATATAGGTTTCGTGTTAGTAATTGATTGATCTTGCTCTTGAGTGATCGCAGTCTCTGTGCAATGCGTGCGGGATCCGGTACAGGAAGAAGAGGAGAGAGGTGAAGGGGGTGACGGCGGCGGGAGATGGCGGTGGGATGGGGATCAAGATGAAGGTGTTGGGGCTGAAGAAGAAGTGGAAGCAGAGGATGCTGGGGGAGGAGGAGCAGGCTGCTGTGCTCTTGATGGCGCTCTCATCTGGATTGCTCTATGCATAGATAAAATTAAAGCGAAAAAAGAGAGAGAGAGAGAGAGAGAGAGAGAGAGAGAATGAAAGAAATAATTGTTGGTGCTTATTTTTAGGTGGGGTTATAGGGGTGTGGTATTATTGCTAACAAGTAAATGGGTTTTCTTCTCTCTCTTTTTTTTTTTTTTCCCTTTTTAGTTCTGTGATTTTAAGTTTGTTGAGTTTTTGGGGTTGAACTTTTTTCAAGTGGAAAAGCCACAACCCACTACTAAATACAAGGTGGAGGAGGAGAAGAACATTGTTGGTGATTTTTGTTTGCTATTTTTATATTATTATTATTATTATTATTATCTTTTCGTCTCTGTTTGTGATTTGTACTGAAAAGATGACGATGACGCAGGATCAGATTGTTTTCATGAGCTGCAGTTAAACAGGATTGTTGTGTTTGATCAAGGTTGTGGATTTTGTCTTTTGTGTGGGTTTTAAGTGGGATGATGCAGAGAGATCGAGGAATGCCTTCAACAAGTGTTAGGGTTTCGTGTGGTTTAAACACTTGTGAGCGTGTCTTTGGGATGCTGACAGATTGGATTTCTTGTTTCTTAGATTTACTAGTTTTTTTCCCCCTAATAGAGGGGATCTGAGAAAGACGTGGCCTGTGACAAGGAGATCGTAATTATAATATGTCTCATTAATTAAGGGTGTCATTTGCATTCAAATATGACTATGACTCTAATCTAGACATGAATATTATTTATTTACATCTGTTAATATTCATGTTTGAATTTATATTTGAAGGATAGATGTCGATATGAATATGATAAAAGAAATATTTTTCTGTGTTGTATTTGATATTTGGATGTTTGTATGGAAGAAACAATTTTTTAATAAAATAAGATCATAGATTTTGATATTTTTAGTTGGTGAAAAATAATAGTGAAAATATATGATTCATGTAAGAGTAGCGTAAGATCTTTGGAGTATTTTATATTAATTGTGACACATCTGAATCGGGCACCGCAGGTCATGTAATTTATTGCTAAAAAAGTCGAACGATAATGGATGGTGAAAGCATTGACATGTATACAATAATATCATAATATGTATCACATTTTATATTATTATAGATGAGATAAAAAGTAATATAAGTATATTCTCTAGTTTATTTTTAATCGTATTCATTTTTACATTTCTGATTAGTATTTGCATTAGATCCGTTAATATCAGTTTAGTATCCGATATTCGATTTTGACGGATATGAATATTATTTTTTCATATCCGTCAATATTCATATCTGTATCCGTATTTGAAAGTTGGGTGCGGATATAGACATGATGATAAAGATCAGATGGCACCCTTAGTCGTTACTATTATGAGAAACTAATTTCTCTTCGAAGCCCAGTGAAAAGGATTCACTTGGATTTGAATTTAAACAATACATGTTTGTATTGTTTATAGTTTAGTTTTGATGGCTTGTTTTTCCACCGTTGCCCATGTTGCATGCGCACTCGTGTGTATCACATAACTCCATAAAAGCCTTCAAAAAGACAAAACATTCCATAAATTTTTCTGTTGTCATTATTTCAGGCATATTTATATATAAAAAATTATTCCATTTTGTGACGGGTTCACTCTTTAAGCCATGTTAACATCTGATTGTCTCTGTGGGCTGAAAATGTGGACAAATGTGGTCGTTTCAAGAATTCAAACATTAGGGTTTTGTGGTTCTTTTTCAAACTTTTGGACTGAAGTCGACGACGACGACTCTGCTGATTATAACTGGAAACTCGTGTTGCAGTAGATCTTGTGTCTTATTCTTGTATGTCGTCTGGTAATTTAGTTCGAGAAATCTTTCACCACTGTGAACGAGGATATTCGAATTTATAACTTTCTGTAAGAAAAGAAAGTGTCTTGTCGCTTGAGTTAACGTTTGAAGAGAAGAATGAAGGTATCATCGTAACGACACGAAGACCTCCAAAATGAACTGAACAGCAATTAATCATGTATTTCCCAAAAATAAATGGTGCAAGGACAAGAAGTTGAATGAAGGGGTTCAACCAGTAACCATAAAATGGAGCAAATGAAGCATGAGTCATTTTGTAAGGGCATATTATTTACAAATGATAGTTATCTCTATGGCCAACAAGGATGAATGATGAGCTCTCCTCCATCCTTTGAGGAAGGGCACTGCTACTAGGAACCATGAGGTCCTTGTGAAGCTGCAACCTGAGCTTGAGCTTGATGTGGCATTGTCTCCGTATAAATTCTCTCCAAATTGATGTTGTGTTTGATTTATCTACCGCTTGCTAAGATCCATGTCAAAACTCTGAAATTGTGATGGGGATTGAGGATAATACTTGCATATTCTAACACGGTAACCAATATGAACAAATCAGAAAAATGAATGAAAAATTTATTCAACTTATTTATACAGGTAAATCACAACCGTCTCTGTATAATGTTTGAGACCAAAATTCCTAGCTTGTTTACTAATTAGCTTTAATTGTAGAGAATTCGACCTCAGAAATATAAGATCTGTTTTGATGTAAAATGGATGGATTGCAATCACCTTCAAATTAAAGAATTGGGAGCTAGGATTTTGAAAGATAAATGAAAATAAAAAATTAGGGTTTAAGAAAAGAAATAGGAAAGGAAGATAAATTTGAATTTCATACCCCTTACACCACGAGCTTTATATCAAACAAATGTAATACGGGTGAATCGCAATTACTTTCAAATTAGAAATTGAGAATTAGGATTTTGAGAGAAAGAGACAAGAAAAAAGATAATTTGGACTTCTCACCCCTTGCACCATAGGTTTCACACCCTATACACCATGGGTTTCACAGCCCAACATCAAGAACTCAAGAAATCTAAAATTAAAAAATTTAATTCAACATTATCTACTAATAAAATAAACATGTAGCCTATTTATAGGCTTTATTAAAGCGCACTTTAGGAGATAACTGATGTGGTACTAAGTACTCGTATAAAAGAAGACAATTACTCAAAAATAAAGTAAAACGTAAGAAAACAACTAACAACTGATGATGTCCTCATCATTCCCCCCGGGTAGGAGACACTGGACCCTATCGAGTAAGGGCTCCCCTTACGAAGCATTTCAATCGAGCCATAGTGGTTGCCGAATAATCAGCACTAGTGCGTCACGTCAAGATCAAGGTGGTGGGGATGGAACTAGCTTCTGTGACAAACAAATTATTGTCGATGATAGCTCGAGTAAAATACATGTAACAACAAGTTAACTCAGCTCCACTGAAATCTAACTGACATATCAAGATACTAATCTCCTGTGAAACTGTCTCTTAGAAAAAGATTTGCAAGGGGTCGTGCACATCAGACGATCTCAAGAATAATTAGGCCCTCATAACTGTCAAATATGGTACTAACTCCATAGTAGGCTCTACTGAAATATCTACAAGGATCTCAATAGGGATATTTTTAACTTCTGTGGGGCTGTGAGAAAATTTCTTTTTGCAGTGATATCAATTCAGCAACAAGTTTTGGCCCTGACTCTTCTACTTCTGGCTCTGTATTTAGATCGTCAACAACTTCTGTCTCAACAAGGATTGGAGGCTCTGAATCTGCAATCTTTGTAGCCATGCTTTCTAGAATCTTCCCATGCCTGCTAAGATCTCCTTACATTCAGCGATTAGATTGCTAAATTGTGACCTCTTCAGCTCAGACTCATACTCAACATTAGGCTCTTTGCAACCTACCTCAGATGCATGAAGAAGGTGTGGAGTATACCGAGTACGAAGAAAATCAGAAGTTACGGTTATCTTTCCACCACCAATAAGTTTCTCTAATCAGCCCCATTTAGGCATAGTGGTACTTCTAGTCAGATGTCAGAGAGAAATAACAGAAGAAATCTTCAAGATGATTTTTTCAATTTTCATACTCATAATGATCACTAAAACCTCAAAAATACGGGATAGTTGCATACATATCTTGTTTAACTCTCTTGTCATCACCTCAGTATTTACATATCTTTCACAAAAGTAAAATTTCATGAATAAACTTTCAGTGCCTAAAAATCAGAAGTTACTTAAGAATCATTGTCCTTATGTTGTACGAACAGTACTAACACTAAACATTGATTTGTGGAGGTCAGATATGCTATCCAACTGCTGTGAACTCTTTTTAGTGGCTTCGAGACTCAGTCACAAACCCAACGCTCTAAACAAAACCCAAAATAGACTCCAAATAGGCGAGAAACAACCTCTAGATTATGATTGTGTTGGTTTATTGAGCTGAATCAAGTAGATGATTGAATCTCGAACCTAAATATGGAAGTTGTAGACACGTAGCTCTAATCTCCACGAATTCACTACTTCGAAAATGGCTCGATTCGGACTTGAAACAAGCTCAGAATGGCCTCTGGAAGACTAAACTGAGTGCATGATTGATTCAGTCTATGCTCGAGTTGAGTCAGGCGAGCCAACTTGCTGAGTCAACTCGGCCAAGTTGAATGGCTTAAAGTTGGCTCGATACTATAGCTTGCGGACGGTGGATCTGGTTGTCAATGGGTCGGGGGTTGAATGGGTCGGACCTGATTATTTAAAACCCAACTCAGATGCAGGTTGGAACCGATGCAAAAGGGTCAGATCTCGTTTCGGATTTCAGATTTTTAAATCCAAACTCAAGTCCACCCAAAATAGAACCTGATCGCAGACTGCTACAGTGGGGGATCTTGGCGATGGTGGCGGCGGTTGTTGTCAAGGGTTGTTGTCGACGAGGATGTTGTTGAAGAAGACGGCAACAACGACGAGAGTGACGCTGACGAAGGGAATCTGCGGCGGAATCCACGATGATGAAGGGCGAGGTCTGGATCTGTAATGCTCGACGATGGAGCTTACGGGGACGACGAAGGGAGACGAGATCTCAGTTGGCGGGGAGGTGTTATCAAGTGGAAGAGGAGGTGTAGATCAGATTGGGGGTTGTCGTGGATGAGCAGGTGACTTGGACGATGGCCTGGGAGGATAGTGGAGATGGCGGCGAAGGAGGAACTAAGGCACTGGACCTTGTCAAAGATGGTTGTGATGGCGACAGCTGCAAATGAAGGTGGAGATAGAGAATAGAAGGTGGTGAAGCTTGGGGAGGGAGGCAGTGATGATGCAGTCGTGGATCTTGCGGGCACGAGGGCACGTCGGCGGCGATTTGCAATGGAAGTAGGAAGAGAGGAGGGAGAGAGGCGACGGGGGTTGCTTGTTGCCAACGAGGGCAAAGGAGAGGAGGAGGAGGCCGTGGCGGCTGCAAGATCTAGAGATTGGGTGGTGTAGCTATGTGCCTATGTCGGCGACGTGAAGGTGGCGACGGTGGGTGCGACAGGAGGTTGGAGTGCTTGTGATGGCGACGATGGAGATTGAGAAGGAGGTAGGGAATTTTGAGAAGGATATGGACAAGAGGAACAGTAGAATTTGTTAATTTTGAGTGATTTTTGAAGTTAATTTTCAGATTTTGCTAAAGTACTTTTTTTTCTGAATCTCGATCAGATTTAGGTTTGGGATTTTTTTTTATTAAGTGTCACGTCCCACTGTTCAAAATAGAGTACATGACATGATCGGCAACCTGTACACGTCGGGTAGAATATCCCAACGTATACACGTTAAGCCTGCTGTAGATCTGTACAAGTTTTCTGATATGATGACAATACTGCTGATATATATATGTAACAAGAGAACAAGAGTACATAACATAGTTAATACAGTACCAAAAGTACAGTACACCAGAGTCCATCAGCAATAATTATACAGTACTAAAAACATAAAAACATATGTACAACTATGAAACATACTGCGAACTCGAAAGAGACGGCAGACTCACGAGCTGTCCTACAGCTGCTCAGCCAAACTGTCAAGATACTCTACGTCCTCCTCTGACGGTATAACCACGGACTCTATATCTGGGCAAACAAACCCAGGGTCTCAGATGCGACCGAGCAAGTGTACAAAGGAAAAGAAATGAACAAGGTACTACTAAAGTATAAACATGTACAGGAATTAAACTCTAAATAAAGGACGACAAGAATCATACTGGAATCAAGCATGATCAATGAATGCATAAACATGTGCTATGAGACTTAATAATCGAGGATTCTTATCAGGTGGGTGTATCCCGTGCATACCCGGGATCACGGCCTTAAACGGACCCCTGGCTGCTAAGACCAGAGCCCTCCGCTAGGAGGGGAGCACGAAACAAGTAACTGGAGCTCATTGAGCTATATACAATCGGTAGGTAGCACTACCATCCCCTGCAGTGGGAGAACAATATGGATCCAGTACACCCACCTAATAAGATCTGATCAATCATCTCGTCTCCCCATCCCAAGTGAGTTTAGTTAAGGGTGATAAGAACTGATATGATTTAACTGGAATAGGTGACAAAAAGATAGTAAACATGTTTTACGGACTGTATTCTAGAGTTATGAAGAGGAATGTGCGTGTTTATGGCAAATAGCGGGTATAAATAATGTACTCGCCTATCATGTGTAACAGGAATCACTACCAGGCATATCAATGTGCATGTAATGGTAGTACTAAATCAAAAATAACATGTAACGATAGTATGGAATCACAGTACATGCAATTAACCCGACTATTTCCATGTTAATATGCACACTCAAAAAGTCCAAGTCCTTGCTCAGGCCGATTAGCCAACTAAGCATTATATCGGATATCAAATATACCAATCAACTAATAAGACTCTATAAACGGTGTACTTGAAGAAATAACGAAAATTCAGGGAAACACTTGCCTTAGACACGACGTTCTCGTTGTCCTGATCGCAATGAGACCAAGAACGCACGATTCCGACGTCAATAGACCAGGTTATCGTCCGACGCACGACTCAGGGTCTATTTTGTAACACAGAAAGTACACAAGGGTTACCAGAGAATTTGCAGGGTTATAAACGCAATAGTATTAATTTCTATGGGTCTGTTTTGAAATTTACCTTTTAATGAAACGGGTTGTGATTTGCGGGTCGCGGACCGGGTAGTAACCAAACCCGTTATGGGTTTGGTTTGTTACCCTGCACAGTGCCGCATGCGCTGAGACCAGTGGCCGCAACAGCAGCACGAGCTGCTGTTGGCCGCGGCTGAGGCGAGCGCGGTGGCGCTCCGACTGCTCGCGCGCGCGGCTCAGGAGTTGACCGGAGCTCCGACGAAGCTCCGGTGACCGGTGGTTTGGTACAGCGAAAAAGAGAGAGGTGGGGAAATGATTGATGGTGTTTTGTTGGGTGGCCGGTGGGGGTGTGTCGGGTGATCGGTGAGCGGTGGTGACTGGTTGGCGTGGCGGTGGTGGCTGGCCTGTGGGGTGAGGTCGGTACAGTGAACGGAGAGAGAGTGAGATGGGGAAGTGTTTTTGGTGGGGCTTTGTTTTGAGCGCGTGGCCGGTTGTGTGGTGGTGTCCGGTGGTGGTGGTGTTGGGCAGCTGGCGACGGTCGGCGTGGGGTGTGGGAGGCGGCGCTGGGGTGCTGGAGTGGGTGGTGGCGTTGGGCAGTGGTGTTCGGTGCTGAAGGTGAGAGAGAGAGAGAGATATTTATTTGTTAAGGTTAAATTAAAATAATGAATGGGGTTTGGGGTTTTATCCACAGCTAATGTCGGTTTAAAAAATGTGGAAGGTTGTAGATAATTAGAGAAGGGGGTAATAAAAATCCCAATGTCGGTTAACACTCTCTGGAAAGCCCTGGTGATGCTACAGTGCCAAAATTTTTAGATTAGTGTTAAAAGATTTTAATTTTAATATTAAATAATAGGGTCCGAATTGACTAATACCGAACGGTCTCCAAAAATTGTGAAAAATAAAGAATATTACTCTAAGACGTACTGTGAAATCGGATTGTAAAAAGTTAAACCGGTTTGTCAATTAAAAATCCCGAAAGGATCCGTGAGACTGGAACCGGGCGACACCCATTTGGTCTGATTTTGGACTAATTCCGAAAAAATTTGCCAAAAATACTCAAAAATAGAAAATAATATTTTAAAGCTTATTACTAAAGTATATTCTCGAAATTTTACCCTATTTGCAAATTAAAAATCGTTGAGTGAATCATCTGTCTTAGATTAATTCCGATATTGGATATTTACCCCATTTGCAAATTAAAAAAAAAGTTTAGAAAATTTTAGAAAATCTAAACGGTGAGAAGATCAGTTGTGACACTGAACTCGTATAGTCGGGTTTTCGGATTGATCAATATCCTACGTATTTCATATCGTATATGGCGGTGACACGTATACTGACAGCGGAGGGTTACATTAAGAAAGAAAGCTAGGGTTTGAGATGGGTTGGGATTTTGGAAATTTTTATGAATAAATTTAAGGTTTAATCTAGATCAAGGCTAGGGTTTTAGGAAAGGAAGAAGAAAATTTTAAAGAAAATTGGAACAAAGAGCTCTGATATCAAACTGATATAAAATGGGCAAATCACAATCACCTTCAAATTAAAGAATTGGGAATTAGAATTTGAAAGAGAAATAGAAAAGAAAGATTATGGTGTGAGAAAAGAAATAGAAAGGAAGAATAAATTTGAGCTTCACACCTCTTGCACCACGAGCTCTGATACCAAACTGATGTAATACGGACGAATTGCAGTCACTTTCAAATTAAAAATTGAGAATTAGGGTTTTGAAAGAAAGAGACAAGAAAATAGAAAAAAAAAATTGAGTTTCGCACCCCTCATATCAACCTCAAAACTCAAGAGATCAAGAAGTTTAAATTGAAAAATTTTAATTCATCATTGTGTACTAATAAAATAAGTATGTGGCTTATTTATAAGTTTTACAAAAGATCACTTCTTAGAGACAACCGATGTGTTACTAAACATTCACATAAAAGAAGATAACTACTGAAAAATAAACTAAGACTTATGAAAACAACTAACTACCAGTGATGTCCACACTATATTTGTTATTTGTCTCAAAAATAAACCACAACCATTTATATATAAATGTATCATTGTGATTAAACTCGTGGATGGTTGGCTAATTAGCTCTCTTATGTGGGAGAACTCAAATTGAGAGATGTAAATCAGTATCGGAATTTGACAGTAAATGCAGACTAAATCTGTAACGGTCCCAGTTTTCATAATATTTCCATATACATAAACATTACATTGATCTCCAGATTATCATAACCATCTCCAAAATTCTTGAAAATTTTGGCAGCACTTCCTCTGTAATACAGAGTCTACCTGATACATTGACACATACAGTTCTATATTCCTCATCAACCAGATATGTATATACAATATCCCATGCAGTGGTATATCACAATTCGGCTTGACATCGCCTACTTAAAATCTCACACATATATCATGTGGATACGACACAAGATAACAAATCCAAGACTTTCTTAAGAATAATCTCCTTGGTATCACCATCTAATACAAGCCAACTCAAGATAATATTCATAAGAACTTATACACAAGTCTACGTATATACATCATATATACAACTATTCAATCTAACTATATCATCAACTCTAAGTACATGTATATGTAACGCCCCGAATACCACAGGTACGGAGACGTTACTGCGACGTACATACGCAGGTCGGAAATACCCTCACGTATATACGCTAAGCATCAGTACAGGCAAGTAAAAGAGTACGGAAGCACGTGGCTATATACATTCAACATAAAGATTACAAAGTTTTCACAGAGCGGGATATATTAGCACATGTACATTATATCGCCGCTAGATACAAAAGTAAGAATTACAATTTGTACAACAAAAGGTGCTCACGGGCTGAGAAGAAGATCCCCGAGCTAGCAGAAGGATTCAGGAACGGAAGGAGCTAGGGCAAATCAGCTTGCTCCGAGAAGTAGGCTTGGTCTTCGGTGGAGGGCTCCACTTCAGTCCACGCTTCCGAACCTGAACATGCGAGTTCAGGGGAGTCAGAAACTCCCTAACAAATATGCAGGTAAAAGCCAAGTGTCATGTAGAGATAAGTATATGCATGGGTTAACATGATTAAACAGTATTAAGCATCAAAAACTGTGTTGAGGGAGCATGTATAGTGATCATGAAATGGAGGCAATAAAAATGAAAGTAATAAGGTCTGAATAAATCTATTTCTGCCATTTTCATTATTTATACTTATTACTCGTTCTACCCGTATGTCTAGGTATGTGTAAAAGCGTCCCAACACACATACATCCACATATGAGTAAATTGAGGCTGTTATTGGAAACCAACGGGGGTATCAACGAACAATGTTTACAGTGGGTCCCGTGCTTGCCCGGGACCACGGTCCATGACGTTCCGTTACTGGTACTCGGAACCAGCCGCAAGGCGTACATGAGGGTCTTATTGAATGCCCTTATCAAGATGGTACCAGGAATGAGGGAGCCAGCACTCCCCTCGGTCGCCTGGAGGCCCACAGGTCAGACCGGAAATTTAGTTGCACAACATACCTAATGCCACTGTAAACACGAACATATATTGATAGCCGTGAATTTCCCCCGACCCGATTCAAGTGGTTCATTTTATGATTTATTATGTAATTATCAATTTACGGGAAAGCAAGAGCATAACTAGATCAGGAGTTTCAAGAGTATTGTCATTTCCAGTCACTGTATATAATGCAGGGTGGCAAGTACCAGATTCCCGTAAATATGGCAATCTAAAGTCAGGTATCAAGTAGTAGCATGATGCATGCAAGTGTGCCAGGAAAATAACATAATATTAGTCAATCATGACAAGGCAGACGCAGGAAAGTGGGCAGACGCAGGAAACAAGGCAGACGCAGGAAACAAGGCAGACGCAAGAAACAAGGCAGACGCAGGAAACAAGGCAGACGCAGGAAACAAGGCAGACGCAAGAAACAAGGCAGACGCAAGAAACAAGGCAGACGCAGGAAACAAGGCAGACGCAAGAAACAAGGCAGACGCAAGAAACAAGGCAGACGCAAGAAACAAGGCAGACGCAGGAAACAAGGCAGACGCAAGAAACAAGGCAGACGCAAGAAACAAGGCAGACGCAAGAAACAAGGCAGACGCAAGAAACAAGGCAGACGCAGGAAACAAGGCAGACGCAAGAAACAAGGCAGACGCAAGAAACAAGGCAGACGCAAGAAACAAGGCAGACGCAGGAAACAAGGCAGACGCAGGAAACAAGTAACTTTTGAGGGTTATGGTTGTTGATATAAAAACACAAGTCTAAAATGAGTTATCCATGTCTTTGGCGAGTGAAGTTACTCGCCTAAAACGCGTCCAATGTCCAGCAAGAGTACCAAGTGAAGAAGGTGATTCCTTGCCAAGTCAATCACCAAAACGATCACCGGAATAATCGCGAACGATTACCGGGAAATCTACGGTGATGAAGCTCGGTCCCAAACCAAAAGGAGGGCACCGGCTAGGAGTCCTGTCAACTGAGAAGAACGCGGCCCCAAACTAAAAAGGAGTGGCCGGTCTCTACAAATGAAGGCAAGGTTGATGGTGCAAGTCCAACACAAAATGGCAAAACGAGATTTTGCAAATGGCTTAGCGGGGAGCGAAGCTATAGTCCGCCGGAAAGAGGTCGTCGAGGGGTGAAGATGGTAGGCTCGGTGGAGGCTACGGT
Organism: Agave tequilana; assembly: GCA_038442645.1. NCBI lineage: Eukaryota > Viridiplantae > Streptophyta > Magnoliopsida > Asparagales > Asparagaceae > Agave > Agave tequilana. Next base: position 31,655 of record JAVJIF010024961.1, on the reverse strand, counting down.
GGTGCAGGTGGTGGTGGAGATGGTGATGAAGTTTTGTGAAGGTGATGGGTTCTTTGAGGTTTTCTTGGTGAAAGAGGTTGAAGAAGATGGTGTTGTTGTTGGAAATGGAGGAGGAGATAGAGGAGAATGAGGTGGAGGGATTTGTGGTGGAGAAAATGGAGATGGTGGGTGGTGGTAATGCCGGCCAAGGAGCTTGGTGGAGATGGAGCTTGCTATTGGAGCTTGCAGGAGGCAAAAAGGATGAAGGAAAATGAAAGAGAGGGAAGGGGATGCATATATATAAAGGGAGGAAACATTATAATAATAACCCATCATCACTTCCCTCCAAAAAGTGTGGCGTTTGCAAGGTCTCAAGGCTGCGTTTAGGCCAAAAATGGAGCCAAACGCGGGAGCTTCAAGGCTGCGTCCAGAGAAAAACGCAAGGAAGCTGCGTTTCAAAGGAAAAGGACAAGGCATGGGGGATTTGACTTGAGTTGAATTAGCCCATACACATTTAATGCAGCATGGAGAGGGTGGCTGCATTAAATGATGAACCCAGCTGGCGAAACTCGCGTTTGAGGAAGGAGAGAGAAAAATGGAAAAAGAGATAAGTGGAAAACTTGGATAAGTTCTCGGTATCTGGGAAAATACCGAAAACTCCAGGAAGGGTCCAAAAATTGAAGTATCTCGGAAAGCTCTCCAAAAATTCTCAAAAATAATAAAGATTTTTGATAGAATTAGTTTTCAGAAATTCAATCCCATTTTCAAAATAAAAATCCTGGAATTCACGGTGAACGGTGTCTACCCCGGGTAGGCTGGATTTTTTTGATAAAATCCGAAAAATTCCAGAAAATCATGAAAAATCTAGAATATTAAAAGATAATATTTGAAACTAAAATTAGTCAAATCTGAATACCAAACAGATCAAATCGTGCAGTACTGCTATACTAGTAAATATTCAAATAAAGAAATACGCTCCAAAATCAAGATACGCAACTGTGTACGTATACTGGGAATGGGGTGTTACACCCCACCCACCTTATCAAAAATTTCGTCCTCGAAATTTCGATAATGATGGTTGGAAAGGAGTGGAGGCGAGGAATTTTACCAACTAGGATAGAAAGAGTTGGGGGTAACGTTCACGAATAATATCCTCTCGTTCCCATGTAGCTTCTCCTGGGGCATGCTTGTTCCAAGAAACCAGTACCAATGGTATTGCCCGATTTTTCAATGTTTTGACGCTTCTGTCTAGAATGGCCATTGGCTGTTCTTCGTAGGATAGATCCGATTGCAGCTCTAACTCTGAGTGATCCAGAACGTGACTCTCGTCCCTGACATACTTCCTCAACTGTGATACATGGAATACATCGTGTACTCCTTCTAATGATCGCGGTAGTGCTAGTCGGTAAGCCACATCTCCCACACGATTCAAAATTTCGAATGGGCCGATGTACCTCGGACTGAGTTTCCCACGTGTACCGAACCGGATTACCCCTTTTGTGGGTGATATTTTCAAAAATACCAGATCCCCTGTTCTAAATTCCAACGGTCTTCTGTTAGTGTCTGCCCAACTCTTTTGTCGGCTCTGTGCTGCCTGGAGATGATCTCTGATAATCCGGACTTTATCCGTTGTCTGAACTAGTATGTCCGGTCCCATGAGTCTCCTTTCGCCGACTTCGTCCCAACATATCGGCGACCTGCATTTTCTGCCATACAGTGCTTCAAATGGTGCCATTTTGATACTAGCCTGGTAGCTGTTATTATAGGAGAATTCTACCAAATGGATATAGTCCTCCCATGACCCTTTGAATTCTACCATGCAGGCTCGTAACATGTCTTCAAGGATTTGGATAGTCCGTTCAGATTGTCCGTCTGTCTGGGGATGATACGAGGTACTGAATTTTAGACGAGTTCCTAATTTCTCTTGGAGACTTTCCCAGAAATGTGATCGGAATCTCGTGTCTCTGTCCGACACTATGCTAACTGGAACTCCGTGTAGACGGACGATTTCTTTCATATATTTATCTGCAAGAGCCTCTGTCGACTGACCTACTCTGAAAGGTAGAAAGTGAGCTGCTTTGGTGAGGCGGTCAACGATCACCCACACTGCATTGTTACCCTTAGGACTGCGGGGCAGGGCTGTAACAAAGTCCATGGTGATATGTTCCCATTTCCATTCGGGTATTGGCAATGGCTGTAGAAGTCCCGCTGTCCTCTGATGTTCTGCTTTTACTTGTTGACAAACCAAGCACTTTGCCACATACTGGGCTATTTCTCTCTTCATGGCATTCCACCAGAATTTCAGCTTCAGGTCTTGGTACATTTTATTTCCTCCTGGGTGTATGGAGTAAGCCGAACTGTGTGCTTCTGCCAGAACTTTCTGCCGGACTTCCCCTGGTGGTACACAGATTCTGTTACCGAAATAAAGTGCATCCTCATGGATACGGATGTCCGTTCTTAACCCAGCTTCTACTTGAGCCTTGAACTTCTGTAATCTGGGGTCTCCCTTTTGAGCTTCCTTAATTTCACTCATCAGGGTCGGTTGAACCTGGAAGGTCATTAGTTGACCTAACTCATCAGCTCCTCGTATCAGCATTAAGTCCAACTTTATGATTTCCTGAAGCAGTTCCTTCTGTTGAGTAAGTTGTAATAACACTTTATTCTCTGGCCTCCTGCTTAATGCGTCTGGGACTGTATTGTCTTTGCCCGGATGGTACTGTAAGTCTATGTCATAGTCGGCCATTAATTCAAGCCACCGCCTTTGCCTCATATTTAATTCCTTCTGCGTGAAAACATACTTAAGACTTTTATGGTCTGTATAGATCAAGACTTTATCTCCCAGAAGGTAGTGTCTCCAGATCTTCAATGCAAATATCACCGCTGCCAGTTCTAAGTCATGGGTCGGGTAATTTCTCTCGTGTGGTTTCAATTGCCTCGACGCATAGGCTATGACATGACCATGCTGCATTAATACACATCCTAGGCCCCTCCCGGATGCATCACTAAATACAACCATTCCTCCTGTTCCCGAGGGAGTTTTCAAGACCGGAGCCGAAATTAGCTTCTCCTTTAATTGTTCAAATGCTGTAGTACATTCCTCTGACCATTGATACTTTTCCCCTTTTCTGGTGAGCTTTGTCAATGGGGCTGCGATTTTGGAGAAGTCCTGGACAAATCTTCTGTAATACCCGGCTAATCCAATAAAACTTTTAATTTCTGTTACCGTCCTGGGGATTGGCCAATCTTTCACTGCCTGGATTTTGCTAGGGTCAACTGAAATTCCTTCCTCTGAAACTATGTGGCCCAAGAAAGCTATATGGTCCAACCAGAACTCACACTTACTTTGCTTAGCATAAAGCTGTTCCTGCCGGAGAGTCTGTAGTACTATCCTCAAGTGATCTGCATGTTCCCTGTCATTCCTGGAATATATTAAGATATCATCGATGAATACAACGACAAACTGGTCCAAATAGGGTGAGAAGACTCGGTTCATCAAGTCCATAAAGATAGCTGGGGCATTGGTCACTCCGAAGGGCATGACTAGGAATTCATAATGGCCATAACGAGTTCGGAATGCTGTTTTCGAAATGTCTTCCTTTTTCACTTTCAGTTGGTGATAACCTGATTGCAAATCCAATTTAGAAAACACTCGGGCCCCATGAAGTTGATCAAAAAGGTCATCAATTCTCGGTAAGGGATACTTATTCTTGATGGTAACCTTGTTCAACTCTCTGTAGTCTATACACAACCGCTTACCGCCGTCTTTCTTGTTGGCCAATAGCACTGGAGCTCCCCATGGTGAAGCACTTGGTCTGATCAATCCCTTGTCTGAATATTCTTGTAGCTGTTTCTTTAGAATTTCCAACTCAGTGGGTGCCATTCTGTATGGAGCTTTGGATATCGGAACTATACCTGGAAGGGTATCAATAGAAAACTCAATTACCCTATCGGGTGGAAGCCCTGAGATTTCCTTAAATACCTCTGGAAATTCATTCCAAACTGGCACTCTCTTTTCATGGATCTCACCAGCAGTCATCTTTGCTTTTCCCTTGACAGGTCTGTGTTCTCCTTCAAATTGGAACTCAGGCTGAAACGGTATTCTGAAAATGACTTTCTTGTTTCGACAATCAATGACCGCATGGTACTTGCTGAGCCACGTCATGCCTAAGATTATGTCATATCCTTTTGTGTCCAGTACAAGCATATCCGCAGCTAATATCCTGTTACATAATTCCACTGGACAATCTACACAAACTCTATTTGAGATGACTACCCCATTACCGGTACTAATCTCCCATTGGTGGTCTAAACATTCAGCAGGTATAGAGTTCAAAGTAATGAAATTATCCGATATGTAACAGTGTGAGGCACCAGAATCAAAGAGGGCTAAGACGGGTTTAGAATGCACCATAATTTTACCTGTTATCACTCCTCCAGAAGTTTGGGCTTCTTCCGCCGTTAGGTTGTAGGCTCGTCCTCTTCCACGACCTGTTGTTGTTCTTCCTCCTCTTAGAGCTGGGCGAAAAGCTCGTTGTTGTGGAGGGAGAGGGGCCCTTCCGACCATCGGTCCTGGGTTCCTCTGACCAACAGGGGCAGGAAGTGCTGGTAGGGTTCGGTTCATCACCCCTGTTCTCTTATGGTGACAGCCTTCTATGGAGTGATCACCGGATCCACATATCAGGCACAATCCATTGGCCCTACGGCACTCCTGACGCGTATGACCTGTCCTCTGGCAATAATCGCATATAGGAAGTGGTCGGGTTATCTGAAGAGGGGCTGATCGGAATGGCCTCCTAGCCATTGGGACTTTCGCCGCTCTGAATGGACCTCCCCTGCCAAGTTGCTGAAATGGCCTCTTCATGGCCTGACTCCTCCCCTGATCAAGATTCTTTTCCCCAATCCTTGCTCTACCTCCCGAGCTACAGTTAGGACCTGGGAATATGTCTTCAACTGCTGTGGAATCAAGAGAACTTGGATATCCATTTGTAGGCCTTGCTGGAATCTGCTTGCCCGTTTCTCTTCATCGGCTATCATATACGGAGCAAAGCGACTTAGCCTCAGGAACTCAGCAGCATATTCATCCACAGATCGGTCCCTTTGTTGGAGTCGGATGAATTGCTCTTCCATCTCCCTCTGAGCTGTGGTAGGGAAGAATCTATCATAAAAACTTTTAGAAAACTGGTCCCAAGTGATGGGTTTCTCCAGTCTCGCTTCTTCAGCTAACCACCAATTCCTTGCCACATCCTTCAGCTGGATTTTGGCGACCTCCACTTTATCTTCCTCGGGGACCCGTGCTGCCTTCAAGAGATCTGTTGTGCCAACTAGCCACTGCTCGGCATCTAGCGGTCTTTCTTCCCCTGTGAACATAGCCGGCTGCAACCTCCTGAAGTCTGATACGTTGCCTGGCCTTCGTTCTTGGGGTGCTGCTATCAAGCCTTGCCGAAGGAGTTCTGTCTGTTGTTGCTGATTCTCCATCATGGCCTGGATAACCCTCAGAATCTCAACATTCTGCCCCGGGGGTCCATTTGATGCTTGCCCGGAATTGTTACGGCCCGTCCTTCTATCCATGTCTATGTTGGTAAAAGATGTCTGAAAAGAAGGGTGAAAGCAAAAGATAGACGGACTTTAGGAATCAAGGGAAGGAATGTCAAGAAAGAACGGATAACTTTGTAGTTGGAATGTTCGACCGAAACTCATGCATCCCAATTGCAAGTTAAGTCCTATTAATTTGCAATTGATTGTACTGCAGGTGTGAGAGCCTAGGCTCTGATACCAACCTGTAACGCCCCGAATACCACAGGTACGGAGACGTTACTGCGACGTACATACGCAGGTCGGAAATACCCTCACGTATATACGCTAAGCATCAGTACAGGCAAGTAAAAGAGTACGGAAGCACGTGGCTATATACATTCCAACATAAAGATTACAAAGTTTTCACAGAGCGGGATATATTAGCACATGTACATTATATCGCCGCTAGATACAAAAGTAAGAATTACAATTTGTACAACAAAAGGTGCTCACGGGCTGAGAAGAAGATCCCCGAGCTAGCAGAAGGATTCAGGAACGGAAGGAGCTAGGGCAAATCAGCTTGCTCCGAGAAGTAGGCTTGGTCTTCGGTGGAGGGCTCCACTTCAGTCCACGCTTCCGAACCTGAACATGCGAGTTCAGGGGAGTCAGAAACTCCCTAACAAATATGCAGGTAAAAGCCAAGTGTCATGTAGAGATAAGTATATGCATGGGTTAACATGATTAAACAGTATTAAGCATCAAAAACTGTGTTGAGGGAGCATGTATAGTGATCATGAAATGGAGGCAATAAAAATGAAAGTAATAAGGTCTGAATAAATCTATTTCTGCCATTTTCATTATTTATACTTATTACTCGTTCTACCCGTATGTCTAGGTATGTGTAAAAGCGTCCCAACACACATACATCCACATATGAGTAAATTGAGGCTGTTATTGGAAACCAACGGGGGTATCAACGAACAATGTTTACAGTGGGTCCCGTGCTTGCCCGGGACCACGGTCCATGACGTTCCGTTACTGGTACTCGGAACCAGCCGCAAGGCGTACATGAGGGTCTTATTGAATGCCCTTATCAAGATGGTACCAGGAATGAGGGAGCCAGCACTCCCCTCGGTCGCCTGGAGGCCCACAGGTCAGACCGGAAATTTAGTTGCACAACATACCTAATGCCACTGTAAACACGAACATATATTGATAGCCGTGAATTTCCCCCGACCCGATTCAAGTGGTTCATTTTATGATTTATTATGTAATTATCAATTTACGGGAAAGCAAGAGCATAACTAGATCAGGAGTTTCAAGAGTATTGTCATTTCCAGTCACTGTATATAATGCAGGGTGGCAAGTACCAGATTCCCGTAAATATGGCAATCTAAAGTCAGGTATCAAGTAGTAGCATGATGCATGCAAGTGTGCCAGGAAAATAACATAATATTAGTCAATCATGACAAGGCAGACGCAGGAAAGTGGGCAGACGCAGGAAACAAGGCAGACGCAGGAAACAAGGCAGACGCAAGAAACAAGGCAGACGCAGGAAACAAGGCAGACGCAGGAAATAAGGCAGACGCAAGAAACAAGGCAGACGCAAGAAACAAGGCAGACGCAGGAAACAAGGCAGACGCAAGAAACAAGGCAGACGCAAGAAACAAGGCAGACGCAAGAAACAAGGCAGACGCAGGAAACAAGGCAGACGCAAGAAACAAGGCAGACGCAAGAAACAAGGCAGACGCAAGAAACAAGGCAGACGCAAGAAACAAGGCAGACGCAGGAAACAAGGCAGACGCAAGAAACAAGGCAGACGCAAGAAACAAGGCAGACGCAGGAAACAAGGCAGACGCAGGAAACAAGTAACTTTTGAGGGTTATGGTTGTTGATATAAAAACACAAGTCTAAAATGAGTTATCCATGTCTTTGGCGAGTGAAGTTACTCGCCTAAAACGCGTCCAATGTCCAGCAAGAGTACCAAGTGAAGAAGGTGATTCCTTGCCAAGTCAATCACCAAAACGATCACCGGAATAATCGCGAACGATTACCGGGAAATCTACGGTGATGAAGCTCGGTCCCAAACCAAAAGGAGGGCACCGGCTAGGAGTCCTGTCAACTGAGAAGAACGCGGCCCCAAACTAAAAAGGAGTGGCCGGTCTCTACAAATGAAGGCAAGGTTGATGGTGCAAGTCCAACACAAAATGGCAAAACGAGATTTTGCAAATGGCTTAGCGGGGAGCGAAGCTATAGTCCGCCGGAAAGAGGTCGTCGAGGGGGTGAAGATGGTAGGCTCGGTGGAGGCTACGGTGGTGCAGGTGGTGGTGGAGATGGTGATGAAGTTTTGTGAAGGTGATGGGTTCTTTGAGGTTTTCTTGGTGAAAGAGGTTGAAGAAGATGGTGTTGTTGTTGGAAATGGAGGAGGAGATAGAGGAGAATGAGGTGGAGGGATTTGTGGTGGAGAAAATGGAGATGGTGGGTGGTGGTAATGGCCGGCCAAGGAGCTTGGTGGAGATGGAGCTTGCTATTGGAGCTTGCAGGAGGCAAAAAGGATGAAGGAAAATGAAAGAGAGGGAAGGGGATGCATATATATAAAGGGAGGAAACATTATAATAATAACCCATCATCACTTCCCTCCAAAAAGTGTGGCGTTTGCAAGGTCTCAAGGCTGCGTTTAGGCCAAAAATGGAGCCAAACGCGGGAGCTTCAAGGCTGCGTCCAGAGAAAAACGCAAGGAAGCTGCGTTTCAAAGGAAAAGGACAAGGCATGGGGGATTTGACTTGAGTTGAATTAGCCCATACACATTTAATGCAGCATGGAGAGGGTGGCTGCATTAAATGATGAACCCAGCTGGCGAAACTCGCGTTTGAGGAAGGAGAGAGAAAAATGGAAAAAGAGATAAGTGGAAAACTTGGATAAGTTCTCGGTATCTGGGAAAATACCGAAAACTCCAGGAAGGGTCCAAAAATTGAAGTATCTCGGAAAGCTCTCCAAAAATTCTCAAAAATAATAAAGATTTTTGATAGAATTAGTTTTCAGAAATTCAATCCCATTTTCAAAATAAAAATCCTGGAATTCACGGTGAACGGTGTCTACCCCGGGAAGGCTGGATTTTTTTGATAAAATCCGAAAAATTCCAGAAAATCATGAAAAATCTAGAATATTAAAAGATAATATTTGAAACTAAAATTAGTCAAATCTGAATACCAAACAGATCAAATCGTGCAGTACTGCTATACTAGTAAATATTCAAATAAAGAAATACGCTCCAAAATCAAGATACGCAACTGTGTACGTATACTGGGAATGGGGTGTTACAGTATATAACCAAACTACTCAATTAGTAGTCAAAATAGAAGCCTGGTAGGCCCACTCAATGAATGTTGTGCACCCTTTCAGTGCTCCACTCTTACCTTTAGCTGCTATTTATCCCTGACTTGCCCTGAAAAACATGAAGCTATGGGGGTGAGCTCGACAGCTCAGTGAGTGGAGTCAATCTCATTCATAATTGTAGCATGGCATTAACGATGTATAGTGTTCATGATACATGAAAATAAGATGAATGCGGTACATGAAGTATGTGATACTGAATGCTTCTACTTGATTGTATATTTACTTTCAGTTACTGTTCAATTGATGCTGATAACTGTACACATGACCAGTATCAGATGTCTCCAATACCATATACGATAACACATCCAACATGCCCTTAGTGTCACGCACACACACATACATATATGTCACACATAGTCATTAATTCTCACTCATTTGTAAAGTTGCATATATATGTATTGTAGCACCGTCTTCGCACTCCGCCCGTGTAATACGGGTCCCTTCCTCTATATATATACACACATTTATATAGCACCGTCTTCGCACTCCGCCCAGCATACGGGTCCCTTCCTCCTGATATATACACATTTATATATATAGCACCGTCTTCGCACTCCGCCCTGCATACGGGTCCCTTCCTCCTTTCAATAAGGTATATATACACATACATCATATACGCACAATACCGGCACATTCATTTTCATAAGACTCATATATTAGGCACATCATTTCATATATGGAATGATACTCACAATTAGTACTTACTCGTCACCTTGTATTCTTATGCGATATCCGCATAATTGCCTTGACCAAGCATATCACCCATATATATAGATATGTACCGAATCAAGTAACATACACCAATCATATTCATGTCAATCATAATGAATTCTATTCCGTAACATGCATGTCAATGCCATTGTACACCATACTCCAAAAATGCAAGCCACATATGCAAATAGGTAAAATGCTATATTAAACAAGTTATTATCCATATTTGCAATTAGGTATAATGCAATCCAATTCATTAAAAAAAAAAACCCCACTCACTTTTGTCTGACTTCAGTTATCAATCCTGCGGATACGTAGCTCTCGATTTCACGATCGCAATGGTTCGAAAATCGCTCGAATCCGACTCCGGATGGCCAAGTTATCACCCAAAAACCAAACCAATAACTTAGGGTTAGATATCAAATATTCAGAAGTATCCGGGGACCCATTATAAATTTTCTGGGGTCTAAAATTAAATAACAGAAACTTTCAAGGGGTTAAATAAAATTTACCTTTCTTAAGTGATTGGGTCGGGTTCGGGTCTTAATGGGTCGGATTTGAATCCAACCCGAACCCACACTTCTTCTCTTTCTCCTCTTTCTTTTCTTTTCTTTTCTTTTCTTTTTTTTTCTTTCTTTCACAGACAGCAGCAGCAGCAAGCTGCTGCTGCTCACCCACCGCGGCCGCGCCGGCGGCCGCCCTGGCGCCGCCGGCGCCTCCGGCCGCGCCTGGCGCCGCCTCCCCTTGCCGCCGGTCCGTACAAAGAGGAAAGGAGGGAGAGAGAGAGATGATATTTGTGGGAGAAAAGATGGGGAAAAATAAAAGAAGAAGAAGAAGAAGAAGGATCCCCGCCCCTCCGGCCACCCCTCCGGCCACGCCTCCGACCACCCTCACCGGTGGTTACAGAGAGAGGGAGAAGAGAGGGGACTATGAGGTTGGTAGAGAGAGAATGTGAGGGGAGGAAAATGAGAGATTTTGGCCATTTTCTTCCTAAATATTTGCTTCTCCCTCAAATGACACCTAGCACTCAAGTTCCAAGGATTAATCCCAACCATCCATTTCTCATCTCCATGCACCTACTCCCACTCACAATTATTTATTTGGGTAATTAGCTAGGTACTTATAGTGGTATTAATACCACAAGAGTATTTCATATATGATCACTTAAAATATTACCCTACTATCTCTCCATATATACATGAATAATTTATATACATGTATTTTTTGGATATACACCCTCTCCCACGTATGTACATTATTTTAAAAACATCCAATATATATAACTTGTATTCATCAATTTAGAATTCTACAATACTTATTTTTCATTTCGTGTAATATCAAATAAATTATTATCTCATAATTATATGCTAACCCAGAAATTAATAATAAAAAAAATCAGGGTTGTTACATTCTACCCCCCTTATGAAAGTTTCGTCCTCGAAACTTATTGCAATTGAAATGGGATAGGGTCACATATTTGTAATTCATCTTCCGGTTTCCTGTAACGTTTACAATTTTACACTTGACTTAAAATCCGCATAGGTTTCTACCTTAGAATATATCCCTTTCGAATTTCAGCTCACCTATTGTTTGTATGAATATTGGCAGCTCAAACTTTCAGGTTATGCAAGGAATATATAAAAAAATCCATGATGAATTGGAACAAGGATTCAATCCTTCTCACACGGATGTTGCTGACTGTCTCAATGCTTGATATAATAATTTTACTTCATAACCAATGGTAGTTCCCTTAAAATAATGTCCCATTTTATTTAAGGTCAAATCCCTTTTTAACATCAATCTTGACCTCAGAGCTGTGTAATTTTGAATGTTTTTCTGGCGGTGAAGTCAGACAGTATTAACAGATCCAATCTAAACTCGGATATTCGACTGGACCAAAGCATTGCAGATTCAAACTACTTTTCTTTCCGATTCGTGTCACAACTATACCGAATATGCCTTAATAACAACTGAAATTTCTAGAGAACTCCAATATTAACTCCTATGTCATGTGAAGTGAGTGAGTTAGGATTTCTATATTTCATCTCTCTGCTCTTACATAACATCTTCGACTTGCAGACTCTTCGGCTTTACTATTATCAGAGAAATGCTTTTCATTTTAATTACTTTACTTTGTAAACTAGAACTTGCATCAGTTCTTCCACAAAAATATATCTGTATTGATCCAACAAAATAGGTAACAAAAACTCAAAATCTCAGTGGCTTCAATTTACTAGACTGATTATCATTTACTACTTTATGGACTGGACGAAGTTAATTTAATCAAAGAAAGTTAAAGTCATGTCCTCCATCCACTTATTCATTAAATGAACATGTGGCAATCAGTTTTAACTCGTAGGATGTGCTCCTTCCGATTTGAAATGAGTTACAAAAGATGTATCATTACTTTACAGCTTAATTAAGAATTACCACATAATTTATGAGGAAACAAAACGGACTTACAATCCTTCTTTTACAGAAGACACTGAGTGTTTTCATATTTCAGCAACTGTAACACTTTACTTTATGCTCGTTGTTTTCTAAAATAACAAGAATCTGCTCTTAATCATGATAAATTCCAATTCTAAAATAAATATACATTACCAAAGTTTCATTATTCTATGCAGCATCTGGTGGTAAGGTTAATCGATATTCAATAGACCCAATTTGATTTGTTATATCGAAAAGTTAAATACATCAGAGATCTAAATTTGCTTTTCATTGTGACTTGAGTTGCCCCAAGAATATTATGAGAACTGCCAGAGTCATTGGTTCACACAATTCTTATCTGCCCTGAGCAACTTTCATTCCTCTCAATTATTCGAATTTCTTCAAAAATTTCTGAACTATTATGATTATTATTTTTGAGACACTGAATATATAAGGATTACTTCATGCTTCCCAATATAATCTAATGCATTTAACATCTTCTCTACTTTACGAAGCCATCCCTCTTTGCTTGCAAGAGGTGAGGAGTTTGACCCTGAATTACCTCTTAACTTATATTTAACTTCATTACTAAATTAACAGCATAGGTTTCACACCTTATTCATATGCTCGATGAATAAGTTATAATCACTGATATCATTATCCACATTTAGAGATCAAAATGTATCAATTTTCAATTTCTCAAGTTTCGAAAGAATTACACTGTGTAAATAATAACTACCCGAGCCACAGGTACATTCCTGCATAAAATTCACAACAAGTTACAATTATTATTCTCATGAATGTTGTTACTTGATCAAGTTGCGTCTAGTGAACCCAAACACTATTTCATGTTATTTGTCTTGGTGTAACTTAGTGTAATATCAATGATAGTCACAACTTGCGGTGAGCACCCAACTTGACTCTGTATACAATAACTGGTTGAGACGGAAAATAAGGATTTCTTAGTTATCAATATGATTTATACAACTGAAAGATCTCTTACTTAAGTGTAAACTTTTAAATTTTTGATAAGGATCTGTATAATACCACCCACGTAGGATTGTCTCACAACATAACTTACTTCTCAAATTTCACATGCCAATGATCATGCCACTATACATACAAAACAGATGACATTCATACCATCAGTCTCTCAGCATACTGGTGGACTCACAATTATGTACATAAGTATCCATCAACCGTCTTATTAAACACTATGGGTACCTATGATTCTGTCTCTAGATTCTCCAAAAAAATATATCATCCTTTCTTCATTTCATATTCGCACAATGTAATTTATCCCTATATAAGGATGCTCTTCAAAGAGTATCAAAAGCCATACTCCTTTCAATATGACATATCCCTTACATTCTTTTATCTGAGACTTTGATTATCTCACAACCAGATTCTTAATAAGGTTCTTCTGCTCCGATTAAATCTTGATTTGCCTGATATATCAATTACTTTCTTATTCCAGTGTCCCATACCACTGGCAGCTCATACTGAGGGCCCGCACCCCCAATAGAACACATCCGAATCAAGACATGCGGGTATGCCCTCATTCGAACGTAAGAAAATAATCAATATCACGCACTTCGAGATCAATCATACACATCAGAACCAACTACCCCCCTTTAGAATTACTCATATACAGTCGTACAATCATTCAAACAATACACACATACATACATATCAATCCTATAGATCAATCCTGATATAGAAATAAAAATTCTAGGTTACATTCCTACGCCTAAACTTTTCTAGGCCCTATATCTCAGCTCTACACCTCATTCCCAAACCTTTGCTCTGATACCAACTGTAACAGTCCCAGTTTTCATAATATTTCCATATACATAAACATTACATTGATCTCCAGATTATCATAACCATCTCCAAAATTCTTGAAAATTTTGGCAGCACTTCCTCTGTAATACAGAGTCTACCTGATACATTGACACATACAGTTCTATATTCCTCATCAACCAGATATGTATATACAATATCCCATGCAGTGGTATATCACAATTTCGGCTTGACATCGCCTACTTAAAATCTCACACATATATCATGTGGATACGACACAAGATAACAAATCCAAGACTTTCTTAAGAATAATCTCCTTGGTATCACCATCTAATACAAGCCAACTCAAGATAATATTCATAAGAACTTATACACAAGTCTACGTATATACATCATATATACAACTATTCAATCTAGGGGCCGTTTGTTTCGCGTAAACTCCGTAATTTGTAAATGACTTACTACCCAGTTACAACTACGGCGTTTGTTTGGACCGTAATTCGTAAAAAACTTACGTAACTCAATTAACACTCACTTGCAACCCAGTTACCACTCACTTACAGCCCAGTTACAGTTAATTTTGTGGTCATACAAATTTGTAATATTTTTATATTAATATTAAAATTTTTTAATATTTAACTTTTTTAATATTTATTTGCAGTATTAAAACTTATAAAATCACCAAATAGTTAATTTTGTGGTCAACTTTTTCACTTACGACTTATACATTACGACAACCAAACACCGTAAAGTACAATACACTTTCCCACTTTACAATTTATATTACCAACCAAACACCGTAAAATTTACTTACATGTAACTCATTTACAATTGTAAAAGATTTTACCAATTACAACTACGAATTACGGCCAGTTACGACAACCAAACAGACCCCTAACTATATCATCAACTCTAAGTACATGTATATAACCAAACTACTCAATTAGTAGTCAAAATAGAAGCCTGGTAGGCCCACTCAATGAATGTTGTGCACCCTTTCAGTGCTCCACTCTTGCCTTTAGCTGCTATTTATCCCTGACTTGCCCTGAAAAACATGAAGCTATGGGGGTGAGCTCGACAGCTCAGTGAGTGGAGTCAATCTCATTCATAATTGTAGCATGGCATTAACGATGTATAGTGTTCATGATACATGAAAATAAGATGAATGCGGTACATGAAGTATGTGATACTGAATGCTTCTACTTGATTGTATATTTACTTTCAGTTACTGTTCAATTGATGCTGATAACTGTACACATGACCAGTATCAGATGTCTCCAATACCATATACGATAACACATCCAACATGCCCTTAGTGTCACGCACACACACATACATATATGTCACACATAGTCATTAATTCTCACTCATTTGTAAAGTTGCATATATATGTATTGTAGCACCGTCTTCGCACTCCGCCCGTGTAATACGGGTCCCTTCCTCTATATATATACACACATTTATATAGCACCGTCTTCGCACTCCGCCCAGCATACGGGTCCCTTCCTCCTGATATATACACATTTATATATATAGCACCGTCTTCGCACTCCGCCCTGCATACGGGTCCCTTCCTCCTTTCAATAAGGTATATATACACATACATCATATACGCACAATACCGGCACATTCATTTTCATAAGACTCATATATTAGGCACATCATTTCATATATGGAATGATACTCACAATTAGTACTTACTCGTCACCTTGTATTCTTATGCGATATCCGCATAATTGCCTTGACCAAGCATATCACCCATATATATAGATATGTACCGAATCAAGTAACATACACCAATCATATTCATGTCAATCATAATGAATTCTATTCCGTAACATGCATGTCAATGCCATTGTACACCATACTCCAAAAATGCAAGCCACATATGCAAATAGGTAAAATGCTATATTAAACAAGTTATTATCCATATTTGCAATTAGGTATAATGCAATCCAATTCATTAAAAAAAAAAAACCCCACTCACTTTTGTCTGACTTCAGTTATCAATCCTGCGGATACGTAGCTCTCGATTTCACGATCGCAATGGTTCGAAAATCGCTCGAATCCGACTCCGGATGGCCAAGTTATCACCCAAAAACCAAACCAATAACTTAGGGTTAGATATCAAATATTCAGAAGTATCCGGGGACCCATTATAAATTTTCTGGGGTCTAAAATTAAATAACAGAAACTTTCAAGGGGTTAAATAAAATTTACCTTTCTTAAGTGATTGGGTCGGGTTCGGGTCTTAATGGGTCGGATTTGAATCCAACCCGAACCCACACTTCTTCTCTTTCCTCTTTTCTTTTCTTTTCTTTTTTTTTCTTTCTTTCACAGACAGCAGCAGCAGCAAGCTGCTGCTGCTCACCCACCGCGGCCGCCCTGGCGCCGCCTCCCCTTGCCGCCGGTCCGTACAAAGAGGAAAGGAGGGAGAGAGAGATGATATTTGTGGGAGAAAAGATGGGGAAAAATAAAAGAAGAAGAAGAAGAAGAAGGATCCCCGCCCCTCCGGCCACCCCTCCGGCCACGCCTCCGGCCACCCTCACCGGTGGTTACAGAGAGAGGGAGAAGAGAGGGGACTATGAGGTTGGTAGAGAGAGAATGTGAGGGGAGGAAAATGAGAGATTTTGGCCATTTTCTTCCTTAAATATTTGCTTCTCCCTCAAATGACACCTAGCACTCAAGTTCCAAGGATTAATCCCAACCATCCATTTCTCATCTCCATGCACCTACTCCCACTCACAATTATTTATTTGGGTAATTAGCTAGGTACTTATAGTGGTATTAATACCACAAGAGTATTTCATATATGATCACTTAAAATATTACCCTACTATCTCTCCATATATACATGAATAATTTATATACATGTATTTTTTGGATATACACCCTCTCCCACGTATGTACATTATTTTAAAAACATCCAATATATATAACTTGTATTCATCAATTTAGAATTCTACAATACTTATTTTTCATTTCGTGTAACATCAAATAAATTATTATCTCATAATTATATGCTAACCCAGAAATTAATAATAAAAAAAATCAGGGTTGTTACAAAATCTCATTAAAAGAAAAACTTTTTTTTTTTTTTTGGTGTGTAATTGATATCATGCTTGCAAAATAACAGAGTCCATAGAAGCATCCGATTCCATTTTCCACCCAACTTCCAAAAGAATAAAGGGTAACAAAAAGTTTGTTAGAAATTTAAGGAAAAATAATTTCTAATTTCTTATAATATAGAGTCCTTCATGATTACAAAAAGTACACAAGATATGCTTACAATTACAGTGAGAAAGAAGAAAGAGAGTGATGATGAATTTGATAAGAAATTAAGATAACAAGAGAGAAGAAGAGAGCATTACAACCAACAAAGAAGATATGAGATTCACCGTTAGCGAAGATGAGGCAGAGGGAGGAGGAGGGCTATAATAGTAAAACAGGCAGTTCTGAGTTCGACATTTTATCTATAAGTTTAGACTCTTGACAGTGTTGTGTAAACTTATCTATCTTCTTTGTATATATATATACTCACACACATAATATATTATAAGAGAGCTAATACGCGTATCAACACGAAATTGATCATGTTATTCTATGTGTGTATAACTCACACACATGGACCGAATCCATATATCTGATGCCCATTCTCATGCCACTGATTTTTCAATTGTACAAGTTTCCAAATCTAATTATAGCACAAATATATTACTTAAATCTACACCATCCATCAGCTCCATCCAACGGTCAAGATGTGCTTATATAGAAAAACCTTCCCCCATGTTCAAAAATTCCCACACCCAAAACCGAACCCATCCCCGAAAAATAGCTTTTCAAATTTTAAAAACGGCTAAACATTAAATTAACCGTTACATTCAAACCTCAGCCGTCCGATCAATCCAACCAACGCCCCAGATCACTCGACCGTTGCAAAATCCTTTCCCTCTCAGCCCCCAAAAGTCAAAAAAGTTGAAACCAAACCGACCGTTTGGAAACAACAAAGGGAAAAAAAAACAAAGCAATTCAATTGTTCTTATTTCTTCTTCTTCTCCTCTCTCTCTCTCTCTTCTCTCTCTCTCTCTCTCTCTCTCTCTCTCAAAATCTCCCCACAATATCCAAGCTCTGACCTTTCCCTTTCTGGGTTCTCTCCAAAACTCAAATTTCCAATCAGGGTTCTTTGATTCCCCCGGGCCAAAATTTCCAAACTGAGTTCAATCCCAAATGGCTCGAAGGGCTTCATCTCCGGCAACTCCAGTGACGATCACAATCTCCCCTCAATCCAACAGAGGAGGCAATGGTGGCGGAGGAGCCAATCAGAGCAGTCTCAGTGGCAATGTCAACGTCAATGGAATCGCTCCTTTTCGCAGCATCGGCATCACTAGCCCCGTCCCTCGCCATTCTCTCTCGCCCTCTCCGATCACCGCCAGGCCGATCAACTCCCGCTACTCCTCCAATGAACTGTCGGCCACCGCGGCCGCCGCCGAATCCATCCACTACACCGTCCACATTCCTCCGACGCCTGACCGCCAGCCCGCCGCCTCGCTCTCCGACTCAAGAAGCTACATCTCTGGCACAATCTTCACGGGGGGGTTCAATTCCGTTACCCGGGGCCATGTCGTTGAGAGCTTGGACGACAGCTCTGCCGTCAAGAAATCGACTGGGACGTTTTGCAGAATGAACGGCTGCGACGAGAAGGCGATGCTGTCAAAAATGCCGTGTGAGTGTGGGTTCTCGATATGCAAGGATTGCTACAATGAGTGCCTTCAGGGAGGTGGGCAGTGCCCGGGTTGTAAGGAGCCCTACATAGGAGAACAAGAAGAAGAAGACGAGGAGGTAGAATCCGAGGAGGAGAGGGATGAGATTCCGTTGAATTCGGTGGTGGAGTTTGGGGCGGGGAGGAGACGGTCGATGGTGAAATCGACGGTGAAGAACCAGCAAGGGGTTGATTTCGATCACAATCGGTGGTTGTTTGAGACGAAGGGGACTTACGGGTACGGGAACGCCCTGTGGCCAAAGGACGGCAGCAATGGAGGAGAAGGAGGAGTAGGGTTTAAGGGTTTTGAAGAGCCGCCGGACTTTGGGGGGACGAGCAAGAGGCCTTTGACAAGGAAAGTTGGGGTCTCTCAGGCTATTCTCAGTCCTTACAGGTATAAAATGAATCTCTGTAATTTAGAGTTCAAGTAAATACTTTGTGCACATAAGCATTACTCTTGCCTAATTTTGTAGAAGAGCATATTGATAACTTGCTTATAGTGAGTTTCTGCCTTGTTTCATCTTGTATTTTCTTCAGTTATAGATTATAGAAAAGCCTATTCTTTGTGTTTTTGTGTGTATAATTCAGTGACCCTAAATTCAGTATGACATTTGATTGTTCTCTGTTTTTTTTTTCAAAAAAAAAAAAAAACAATGCCTGAAAAATTAGCTAAAGATGAACATAGAATATATGCTATCAATTTTAGATAAACAGAAGCCTATTCTGTGTGTTATTTGATTATTTATGTATAATTGAGTGATCCTGAATTCAGTATGATATTTGATTATCCCTTCAGTTATAAATAAATAGAACCTCTGTGTGTTATTTCATTATCATTGTTTTGTGTATAATTGAGTGATCCTGAATTCAGTTCAGTATGACATTTGATTATTCTGGAACATTTTAGCTAAAGATGAACACAGATAGCCTGAATTTAAGATCACAGTTTCTCCAAATCATCTAAATTCTGATTTTAGAGTTCAAATAAATATTTAGTGCACTTAAACATGACTCTCCCCTAATTTTTTAGGAGAAAAGATAGAAAAGTTTCTGACCTTTTTCTCTATTATATTTATTTGCACATAAACCTGAATGTAGCAAAAGTTGCTCATGTATGTATTCATGAATTCATATGAGATTTTCTTAAGTATATTAAATCAATTACCTTCAGTTAAAGATTATAGAAGCCTATTCTTTGTGTAATCTGTGTGTATACAGTGATCCTAAATTCAGTATGGCATTTGATTGTTCTTTTAAGGAGGAGGAAAAAAAAAATGAGTTAAAAAATTTAGCTAAAGATGAAGCAAGTAACCTGAACTGTTTCTAGTTTGATAAAAGCACAATCTGGAGATCAATTTCAACCCTGTATTGTAATTGATTGCACTGAAAAATTTCTTCTCTTTTTTCAGACTCCTACAGGTATTTTAATTTAGAATTCACAAGAGATTTGCCTAGAATATTAGATCAATTACCATCAGTTACAGATTGTAAAAAAGCCTATTCTTTGTGTTATTTGTGTGCATAATTCACCGATACTGAATTCAGTATGGCGTTTGATTGTTCTTTCAAAAAAGAAAATGCCTGAATACTTTAAGCTAAAGATGAAGATAGAAACTAGCTGTAATTGATTTCTAGTTTGATAAAAACACAATCTTTTGAGTTCAGTTTCAAACTACGTCCATTGCCCTGAAAAATTCTTTCTTTCAGACTACTGATTGTGGTCAGGCTCGTCGCCCTCGGCTTCTTCCTCGCTTGGCGAATCCGGCACCCGAACCACGAGGCCATCTGGCTGTGGGCTCTCTCCATTACCTGCGAGCTCTGGTTCGCCTTCTCCTGGCTCCTCGACCAGCTCCCAAGCTCTGCCCCGTCAATCGAGCAACCGACCTCTCCGTCCTCAAGCACCGATTCGAGTCCCCGTCTCCCCGCAATCCGAAAGGCCGGTCCGATCTCCCGGGGATCGACGTCTTCGTCTCCACCGCCGACCCCGACAAAGAGCCGCCCCTGGTCACGGCCAACACCATCCTCTCCATCCTTGCTGTCGATTACCCGGTGGAAAAGCTTGCCTGCTACTTGTCAGACGACGGCGGCTCTCTCCTCACGTTCGAAGCTTTAGCTGAAACTGCGAGCTTCGCCAGAATCTGGGTACCTTTCTGTCGAAAACACAACATTGAGCCTAGGAACCCTGAGGCCTATTTCGGGCAGAAGCGCGATTTCTTGAAGAACAAGGTGAGGCTTGATTTTGTTCGAGAGAGGAGGAAGGTGAAGAGGGAGTACGATGAGTTCAAAGTGAGGGTGAATTCATTGCCGGAATCGATTAGGAGGAGGTCTGATGCTTACAATGCCCATGAAGAGCTGAGGGTGAAGAAGCAGCAGGAGGCCGCCGAGATCATTTCTGAAGCTGTGAAAGTTCCGAAGGCTACTTGGATGTCCGATGGATCGCATTGGCCCGGTACTTGGTTCTCCGGCGAGGCTGATCACTCGAGAGGTGACCATGCTGGCATAATTCAGGTAAAAATTTCAGCGAAATTCAGTCAGTACTGAATACAATATTGAGATTGTCAATAACCATCAAGTTTCTGCAGGCAATGCTGGCACCTCCGAACTCTGAACCAGTCACCGGCACTGAGTCAGGCGACCTGATCATCGACGCTGCAGATGTCGACATCCGGCTCCCGATGCTCGTCTACGTCTCCGAGAGAAGAGGCCCGGCTACGACCACAACAAGAAGGCCGGGGCGATGAACGCCCTAGTGCGAACCAGCGCCATAATGTCAAACGGCCCCTTCATCCTCAACCTCGACTGCGACCACTACGTCTACAACTCGCTGGCGCTGAGGGAAGCGATGTGCTTCATGCTCGACCGCGGCGGTGACCGGATCTGCTACGTTCAGTTCCCGCAGAGGTTCGAAGGCATCGACCCCAGCGATCGGTACGCCAATCACAACCTCGTCTTCTTCGATGTCACGATGAGGGCCATGGACGGGCTTCAGGGGCCGATGTATGTGGGCACCGGCTGCGTCTTTCGCCGAACTGCGTTGTATGGGTTCAGCCCTCCGCGGGCCACCGAGCACCGTGGCTGGTTCGGCCGGAGGAAGATCAAGAAGCTGTTGATGAAGAAGAAGCGCGACGAGGTGGAGGATGTCGAGTCATTGCTCATGCCGAAGAAGTACGGCAACTCTGCGAGCCTTGTCGCGTCGATCCCCGTCGCAGAGTACCAGGGCCGGTTGCTTCAGGACATGCCGGGTGTTTCTCAGGGCCGGCCGGCCGGAGCGCTGGCCGGTCCCAGGGAGCCGCTCGACGCTACGACCGTCGCCGAGGCGATCAGCGTGATATCGTGTTTCTACGAGGACCGGACGGAGTGGGGCCGGCGAGTCGGGTGGATCTACGGGTCGGTGACCGAGGACGTGGTCACCGGATACCGGATGCACAACCGGGGATGGCGGTCCGTCTACTGCGTGACGAAGAGGGACGCGTTCAGGGGTACGGCGCCGATCAATCTCACGGACAGGCTGCACCAGGTTCTCCGCTGGGCCACGGGCTCGGTCGAGATCTTCTTCTCGAGGAACAACGCCATCTTGGCTTCGCCGAGGATGAAGTTCTTGCAGAGAGTGGCGTATTTCAACGCCGGTGTCTATCCGTTCACCTCAGCGTTCTTGCTGGTCTACTGCACGTTGCCTGCGGTCAGCCTCTTCACGGGGCAGTTCATCGTGCACTCGCTGAATGTCACGTTCCTGGTGCTGCTCCTGACGATCAGCCTCACTCTCTCGTTGCTCGCAATTCTTGAGATCAAGTGGTCGGGGATCACGCTGCACGAGTGGTGGCGCAACGAGCAGTTCTGGCTGATTGGGGGAACCAGCGCTCACCCTGCGGCCGTGCTGCAGGGGATACTCAAGATCGTGGCTGGGGTCGACATTTCCTTCAC
Source organism: Agave tequilana (assembly GCA_038442645.1). NCBI lineage: Eukaryota > Viridiplantae > Streptophyta > Magnoliopsida > Asparagales > Asparagaceae > Agave > Agave tequilana. The sequence goes on along the minus strand of JAVJIF010024961.1, from coordinate 9,142 downwards.
ATTGACATCGAAGCCTGCCGGCGATGACAATGATGACTTGTACGCTGAGCTCTATGTCGTGAAATGGAGCTTCTTGATGGTGCCTCCTATCACGATCATGATGGTGAACATGACCGCGATCACCGTTGCGGTGTCGAGGGAGCTGTACAGCCCGTTTCCGCGGTGGAGCAGGTTGCTGGGGGGAGTTTTCTTCAGCTTCTGGGTTTTGTGTCATCTGTATCCGTTTGCCAAAGGGTTGATGGGAAGGAGAGGGAAGGTGCCGACCATAGTGTTTGTTTGGTCAGGGCTGATCTCCATTATCGTGTCGCTGCTGTGCGTTTATGTTAGCCCTCCGGCGGGGGCGACGGACTCCATGATGAATCTGTAGGAGGGGAAGGAGTTCGACAGTGAAGAAATTGTTGTAATTTTTTGCTAAAATAGTGTGTTTGATCACCTGATGTGATCATGGTTCATGTAATGTGTCTGATTGAAAAAGCTCTCCCCTTTGTATGCAAAATTTTAGGTTGCCATATCTGTATTTAAGCTTTCTTAAAGAGATTGAGAAGATTCTTAATGGAAATTTATTCATGTAAAAACCTTGTTTATGGTTTGAAATTGAATTGATGGTTGTTTTTACCAGATATAGGTTTGAGGGAGTGTTCGATATATGACGTTCTCTCAGTCTGAGGGATGCATTGCTTTCTTAACTGATAAATACTGGAAGATTTGAGATGATCCTTAATAGCAATTTCTTTGTATAAAAACTGTGTTGTGCTTTGTTGAAATTGAATTGATGATGTTGTGTTGCGAGGGTGTTAATGTTGATGAAGGTTTGCATTTTATTTGTGCATCATAGGGTTTATGAATAAATACCCAGAATTTTCTGAAATAGTGCAGAAACAAGTGTGAAGTATAGTGTGCAAGAAGCACAAAACAGTCTGGGAGAAGCAGTGTGCACAGTCTGAAGAATCAGACTGAAACTGTGCAATGAGTTAAAATAGTAATACGCTGATTTATAATAGAAATGTAGTGCATAAAGTAATAGCTGAGTTTACAAGAATCCAATTCGCAAATACATCAATTTATGATGGTTCAGGCAATCTCTTAAGTTAACCCACTTATGGCCTCTTTCCAAGGATTTCAAAATCCATAACTTTCAGCCGACGCTCTCTTGTACAAATGCCAGCTCTCTACACCCTAGAGATTGGACTTCTTCGCTCTTCCAACCGAAAGAGAAATTTCTTCCCACCGAAGAGATCTCATACACGAAAATGTTTTCTGTTCTTCTTATATTGAAAAGATTATTTCGCGCAATCACTCAAATGTAAAAATTACATTTTGAGGCTGTAGAGTGAGATGATGAAGTAATAATTTGGCATAATGATTAGATCACTAAAGGGATTTAAGATTGAAATTTTGAAAGAAATTAAAGGGCTTAAAGATTCCTAAAAAGAACTCTTACTTTGAATGCTAGAATATTGAGAATTGAATGCTTGAAAATTTTCAACTGTTTCTCAATTATATCATTAGTATTCTCTCATTAATAATCTCTTTTATTTATATATCCATGTGTTTTATATGTAAGAGAGAGGATCACAAATGTTTTGGAAAAGATCCGTTAGGCACAATGGATAGAGGTTTCAAGAGAGGAAATGAGTTTTCTTTACAGAGGATCATTTAATGTTGGCTACAAAATGAGCTTTTTGCACCACAGAGAGAGACCTAAGCCATTAAATGCGGCCACATGAGGGGAGAGGGCGGGAGAAAGAGAGAGAGAGAGATAAAAGAAGGAATTTTTGGTCTTTAAATAAACAACACTCAGAATTTTATGTCTCTTTTAAAGGTACATTAACCACTATATGTTCTTGTCAAAAATACAAAAGCTAATGATCAAACAATGCAAGTGATCATAAATAAGACAAGCCCACATGAGTGTCATAAGGGTACAAGACAAAAGACAAGAGTTTGAGATTTAAAAAGATGCATTTCTCTCTCATTATCAACTAAATTAATAAAATTAAAAAAATTCTAGTAGGCCAATGATATTTCTCAGCAGCTAATCAATATAATTATGAGGAATAGTATTGTTGAGTGTGGAAAGAAAGCTCTAAAGGAAGGAGTGATCTCTATTTAGAAGAACCAGTAGAAAATCTAAGAAATTATAAATAATTTCAGAAAATTGGAAATGACTATGAGTAAGCTCTAGAATCAATGTAAAGGTAATATGAACGATATAGACTAAGATAATCATATGTGTCAAAGTTGACTTATTTCATCAAAACACTTTACATTAAAATCTAAAGAATATAATATTAGAATATTAATTCTGACAACTAATCAAGATCACCAATCTAATTGGCCAGGTTGGTGAATATTAGCTAGGAGGTTTTCAGTTCAATAGAACGTTCCTTAATTAGAGAAGCACATTTCAATTCCCTTCCTTAGTTAAACACCAATTAGACTGGAATTAGTCAATAAATATATAATCAAATATATTCACAGTAAATTTATAAAATAAATTTCTAGCAAAACCCCTATAAAAAATGTTATTTCACTGTAAGAGAAGGAGGGAGAGCAAAGAATATATGTCTTAAGAAGGCATAGACCAGTTAGAAGGGAACGTTGCGATGGATTTTCAGATCCGCATGCGCACGACTGTAATACCCCGTTTCCGGAATACGTACTTAGTTGCGTATTCAGTTTTTCGATCGTATTTTTCGATTTACTTCCTGTATTTAACCGATTTCAGTTTCAAATATTATTTTTCAATATATTAGATTTTCTATGATTTTCTGGAATTTTCTTGGATTAAAAGGAATTTCTTCAAAACCGGTGTCGACCAGTGCCGCTGATCGATTCTCGGATTTTTAATTTGCAAACCGATTGGAATTTCTAGAAGGTCCTTTAGATATTATCTCTTAAAATCACATTTCTTACCTAAATACTTTTTCTGAAGATTTTATGAAATTATGAAAATTCCACCGGAGTCGGTAGCTAATTGATTCCGGGATTTTTAGTTTTAAAACTATAATGTATTTCTTAAACGAATTTCACCATGAGTCGTAATATATTATTCTTGATTTTTGGTAAATTTTACGAGTCGTTTCGAGATACTTGATTTCGGGACGATTTCGGTATTTTCCGAAATGTTTTCCGCGTCCTCGACTTAAACCCGGGAATTTGTCTTTTCAATATTTGTTTAATTTCTAAGTCCAAGAAAATATCTTCTACTTTTAATTTCTTTTTCTTTTTCCCTTTTTCCTTATTTCCTTCCTTCCTCCACAAACCACAAAACTTTCCAAAATTCCAACAAACTCCACACACTTCCACCAACTTCCTCATTAATGCCTCTCTTTCTCTCTCTATTCCATGGCCGGCCATGATTGGCCAAGAGAAACACCTCACCCTTTTATTTACACAAAACCCCCTCTCTTCTACCTTAATTGCACCTCCTTTACAATCCAAATCCTATATAAACTTTTCCTTTTCCTTTCTCTTTTCTTTTTTTTACTTCACTTCACCAAAGAATTATCCTTCACAATATTCCTCCCCCATCTCAATCTCAACCACCAACTCCAAAACACCACGAGGTCATCATATCCTCTCCAAACAACACTGCTTTTGGATTGGGATCGTATCTCTCTTCGTCGATTATATCGCCGTAGATCAAGTTGGTGATAATTGTCGACCACGATCCTTCCGAACTCATAAAGCTTCACTTAACCGTTCTATGTGAGTATTTTTACTCACCAAGACTTGGCTAATTCCTAGCATACTTGTGTTCACATATCTTGTGTACCTGTATCTTCAAATCATGCTATTTAACCATCAAACACAACCATCAAAAATCTGTTCTGTACTCTGTTTTCAGACGATTAATCAACTTGACCTAAGGATTAGTCGACTAACTCATTTATTTGAAACGTACCCTTTTCTGAAACACAGTTTTAGTCGACTTACCTTAATTATTAGTCGACTAGAAATCACTGTTAGTCGACTACCCTTTCCACCCTAGTCGACTAACTTTTCCTGAAACAGAAACCCAACTCTCTGTTGCACAGTTTTAGTCGATTTACGTATCTGTTAGTCGACTTGAGATCACTGTTAGTCGACTACCCTTTCCACCCTAGTCGACTAACTTTTCCTGAAACAGAAAATCAACTCTCTGGAACCCAGTTTTAGTCGACTAGACCAAACTGTTAGTCGACTTGAGACCACTATTAGTCGACTACTCCTTCCACCTAGTCGACTAATTTTGGCTGTCTGTTATAGTTGATTTCTTTCTTGAATGTGAATCTTATCTTTGGTGCATGTGCTATATATTATTCATGCTTATGCTTCATGACTGATACTTCATGACCTGTTACTTGATGGATGTTACCTCTTGTTACTTCATGACTTGTTATTATATATTCTCACTTCATAACTTGTTATTTAAATGAATATCACCTCTTATCATGCTATCACTTGACGCCAAGCATGATACACTTGACTTTTGTATAAAATTGGACCAACTTACATTGGGTCGGGGGAAACGTGCGATTATCAATACATGTTCATGTTTACAGTGGTATTAGGTATGTTGTGCAACTAAATTTTCGGTCTAACCTGTGGGCCTCCAGGGGACCGAGGGGAGTGCTTGCTCCCTCATTACTGGTACCATCATGATAAGGCATACATAAGTCCCTCCTGTTAGCCTAGCGGCTGGTTTCCGTCACCAAGCAACGGAACAATCCTGAACCGTGGTCCCGGGCATGTACGGGACCCACTGTAAATATAGTTCGTTGATACCCCCGCTGGTTTCCAATAACAACCTTACTTTACTAGGATATGGATCTATGTGCGCTGGGACGCTGGTTCACATAGCTAGATATCACAGTAAGACAAGTAATAATAATAAAGGACGTTAACCGTGGATCTATTGTATTCGGACTTTTACTCTTTATGCTTCCATTACTTGTTGATTGGTATTCATTATACTGTTCCAACTCTCATATTCTTGTCTCTTAGCCATTTGGCTGTAGCCTGTTCATTGTTGGGAGGTCCTGACTCCCTTGGATTTGTATATTCAGGTTCCGAAGCTTGGATCGAAGTGGAGCCTTCCACAGAGGATCAAGCTTTTCTTAGTGAGCAGGCAGACTAGTTCCACTCCTTTGTGCCAGACTTCTCTTTTTGACTCACGGGATTTTCATCCAACTCGTGAGCATTTTGTGTTCATATTGTAGATTGTACTTTTGGACTTGGTTGTGATAAAAGACACATGTAATGTGTAATAGTTTATCATATCCTGTGATAACTTTGTAGTTGTACTTTTAAGTTGGCATATGAATGAATACCACGCTTCGTTGTACTCCGATCCTTGTTGTACTAAATGCTTAGCGTATATACGTGGGGGCACTTTCTGACCTGCGTATATACGTCGCAGTGACGTCCCCGTATCCGTGGGATCGGGGCGTTACAGGTTGGTATCAGAGCCTAGGCTCTCACACTTATAGTACAATCAAGTAGCAAATTCCATAAATTTGCTATTGCCAACTACAATGTACAAAGTTATCTAGTCCTTCTTGATTCCTTCCCTTGTGTCCTAAAATCCTTCCATTTTTCCAAATTCCAGTTATCTTTTACCAACTAAGTATGGAGAGAAGGACGGGTCGAAGCAACTCTGGACAAGTATCTAATGGACCCGCGGGAGAGAATGCCGATATTCTGAGGGTTATTCAGACAATGATGGAGAATCAGCAACAACAGACAGAACTCATTCGGCAAGAGTTAGCAGCTCCTAAGGAACAAAGGCCGGGGAATATATCAGACTTCAGACGGCTGCAACCAGCCATCTTCACGGGAGGAGAGAAACCCCTGGATGCTGAACAATGGCTGACCGACACCTCAGATCTGCTGAATGCAGCCCGAGTTCCAAAGGAAAATCAAGTGGAGGTCGCCAAGATTCAATTGAAGGATGTAGCTAGAACTTGGTGGCTAGCTGAGGAGGCAAGATTGGAGAGACCTGTCACCTGGGACACATTCTCCAAGAGCTTCTATAGCAGATTCTTCCCTGCTACTGCTCAGAAAGACATGGAAGAACAGTTCATCCGACTTCAGCAATGGAATCGGTCCGTGGATGAGTATGCCGCGGAATTTTTAAGACTTAGCCGCTTTGCTCCATATGGTGACTGATGAGGAGAAGCGGGCAAGTAGATTCCAACAGGGCTTACAGATGGACATCCAAGTCTTCTTAATGCCCCAGCAGCTGAAAACCTATTCTGAAGTCCTCACCATAGCTCGAGAAGTGGAGCGTGGACTGGAGAAGAAGAAAGTGAACCTGATGAGGAACCAGGCCATGAAGAGGCCATTTTCACCAATGGGGAGAGGAGGCCCATTCAGAGCAGCAAAGGTTCAGACAATGAGGCAACCATTCAGACCAGCTCCTTTCCAGGCGGCCCAATCACTTTCCTTCTGTAGCTATTGTCAGAAACCAGGTCACTCTCGACAAAATTGTCGTAGGGCAAATGGGTTATGCCTGGTATGTGGTTCCCGTGACCATTCCATCGAAGCCTGTCCACACAGAAGAATGGGGATAGCCAATCAAGCTTTGCCAGCACTTCAGGAACCAAATGGACAGAGAGCATTTCCAGGGCCACTTGGATAGAGGAACCAAGGACCGATGGTTAGGAGAACCCTTCCCCCTCCTCCATCACAAGCTATTCGCCCAGTCCAAAGAGGACCTAGGACTGCAGCAGGACGTGGGTGGGGTCAAGCTTACAATTTGACGGAAGAAGAGGCCGAGGCTTCTGAGGAAGTGATAACAGGTAAAATCATGGTGCATTCAAACCTGTTTTAGCCCTCTTCGATTTCGGTGCTTCCCATTGTTATATCTCAGATCATTTTGTGGCATTGCATTCTATACCTGTTAAATCTTTAGACCACCAATGGGAGATTTAGTACAGGGAATGGAGTTGTCCTATCTACTAGAGTTTGTGCTGATTGCCCTGTAGAACTCTGTAACAAAACCTTGGCCATAGATATGCTCGTACTAGACACCAAGGGTATGACGTAATCTTAGGCATGACCTGGCTCAGTCAATACTATGCAGTTATTGATTGTAGGGAGAAGAATTAATTTCAGAATCCCACTTCAGCCTGAATTCCAATTTAGTGGAGAATTGAAGTCTACCAAGAGGAAAACTCGGATGACTACTTCGGAGATTCAGAAGAAGGGAATACCGGTGTGGGATGAATTCCCAGGTGTGTTTGCTGAAATCTCAGGACTTCCACCTGACAGGATGATTGAATTCTCTATTGATACTGTGCCTGGAGCAGCTCCTATATCCAAGGCTCCGTACAGGATGGCACCCACGGAGTTAGAGATTCTAAAGAAGCAACTGCAGGAATACTCTGACAAGGGACTAATTCGACCAAGTACTTCACCATGGGGAGCTCCAGTACTATTGGCGAACAAAAAGGATGGTGGTAAACGGTTATGTATCGACTATAGGGAGTTGAACAAAGTTACCATCAAGAACAAGTATCCTTTACCAAGGATTGATGATCTGTTTGATCAGCTTCATGGAGCTCGAGTATTCTCTAAATTAGATTTACAATCGGGTTACCATCAGCTAAGGGTGAAGAAAGAAAAATATTCCGAAGACGGCATTCAGGACCCGTTATGGCCACTATGAATTTCTAGTTATGCCTTTCGGAGTCACCAATGCCCCTGCAGTTTTCATGGATTTGATGAACCGAGTGTTCTCTGCCCTATTTGGATCAGTTCGTTGTTGTTTTTATAGATGACATCTTGATCTATTCAAAGAACAACAGAGAGCATGCAGAACACTTGAGGATAGTATTACAGACTCTCCAGCAGGAACAGCTTCATGCTAAGCGGAGCAAGTGTGACTTCTGGTTGGACAGTATAGCCTTTCTTGGACACATAATTTCAGCAGAAGGAATTTCAGTTGACCCCAGCAAAGTCCAGGCAGTAAAGGACTGGCCAATTCCAAGGACGGTGACTGAAATTAAGAGTTTTATTGGACTAGCCGGATATTACAGATTCTTTGTCCAAGATTTCTCTAAGATTGCAGCCCCCCGTTAACCAAGCTCACCCGGAAAGGAGAAAGGTACATATGGACAGAGGAATATACTGCAGCATTCGAGCAATTGAAGCAAAGACTCATTTCAGCTCCAATCTTGAGGACTCCCTCAGGAAGAGGAGGGATGGTCATATACAGTGATGCACCGGAAAAGGCCTGGGGTGTGTACTAATGCAACATGATCATGTCATAGCTTATGCATCCAGGCAACTGAAGCCTCATGAGCGAAATTACCCAACTCATGACTTGGAGCTGGCAGCCGTAATATTTGCCTTAAAGATCTGGAGGCATTATCTTCTGGGAGACAAGGTGTTAATATACACGGATCACAAGAGCCTCAAGTATATTTTCACACAGAAAGAATTGAACATGAGGCAAAGAAGGTGGCTTGAACTGATGGCGGACTATGATATAGACTTGCAATATCATCCGGGCAAGGTCAATACAGTACCAGATGCACTGAGCAGGAAGCCAGAGAATAGAGTACTAGTCCAAATTACTCAGCAGAAGGAGTTGATTGAAGACATCATCAGATTGGACTTAATGTTAGTTCAAGGAACTGATAAGGCAGGACAGTTCATGACCTTGCAGATTCAATCAGCATTGTTGGATGAGATCAAGGAAGCTCAAAAGGAAGACCCCCAGATTACAGAAATTCCGAGCTCAAGTAGGGGCTGGATTGAGAACTGATATCCGTATTCATTCGGATGGTGCACTATATTTTGGTAGCAGAATTTGTGTTCCCCAAGGAGAAGTTCGACAGAAGATTCTAGCAGAAGCACACAGTTCAGCCTATTCTATACACCCAGGGGGAACCAAAATGTATCAAGACTTGAAGAAGCAGTTTTGGTGGAATGCTATGAAAAGGGAGATAGCCCAGTATGTAGCCAAGTGCTTAGTTTGCCAGCAGATAAAGATAGAACATCAGAGGACAGCTGGACTTCTACAACCCTTACCGATACCTGAATGGAAGTGGGAGCACATCACTATGGATTTTGTCACGGCATTACCTCGCAGTCCTAAGGGTAATAATGTTGTATGGGTAATCATTGATCGCCTCACCAAATCGGCTCACTT